>PVJA010030179.1:0-25926 GCA_004027025.1 Myocastor coypus | reverse complement strand
TTCAGGCTGGCTTTGAGCTCACTTTTGTAGCCCAGGCTGGTCTCGAACTCACAACGATCCTCCTGCCTCAGCCTCCCAAGTGCTGGGATTACAGGCGTGCGCCACCACGCCCGGCTGTTTAAGTTCACTTTTAAATTATTAAATACATTATAGTTTTCTGTAGTTATTATAATCTCAGTTGTTTTTCTTTCATTATCAGTATCTTACTTAATTTGGCATCTTAACTCTGCAAAGAAGCATTGACATGTATTTATTTTCAGTACTGGGGATCAAACCTGGGACCTTGTGCTTGCCAGGCAGGTGCTTATGCCACTGAGCTATCTCCTCAGTTCTTAGCATTGGCATTTCAAGATGAAAAAGATTCATACTTTTAGACAGATGTAGGTTGCATGTTATATCATTTGAGGATACTGTTTAACTTCTGAAAGGTGAAAATGGGGAGAATTAAGGCAGAGAGGTTTTAAAAGTAAAAGAAAACCCTAAACTTTGTCATTTCCATAATAACTTCTGCCCTATGGACTGCTAAATGTTTGTGCTTTGAATCTTGTTCCCTCTGAAGCTTTGGAATTCCTGTATATTTTCCAAAAGTAAGAGAGATTGTGAACTACTTTTGCTGAGTTGTAGAATGCACTATCCTGTATTATCATAAGGATGGAACTGGGAGCAGGACAAAATTAGGATGATAATACTAATAAAATATTAGTATTTTTTCTGAAAGTATATAGACATCCTGGAGATTTATCTGTGCCAAGTTATGTTTTCTGATTTGCATCTTAACTTTGTGGCTGACTTAACTTGTATGAGAATGACATAACTTTATTACCTTCTACCTGCTGGAGCTGCATGGCATGACAGATTGAACTGTGGCCCATATTTTTCTCCAGGGCTTTTCACGGAAGTGAGTCAACGCCTTGTTTCTGGCTTTTCTTGCTGTCCCTCCCTAATACCTTAGCTTAGAGTGCTTTGGAATTTTCCAGGTGAAGAGTTTGAGGAGTAGCAGCACTTGAGGAGGCACAGAGTGTGGTTTTAATGTGCCTGGGAGAGGGTTGAGGGCTTGTTCAGAGAATCCCTACAAGTGAATAAAGATCAAGTGAGAATACAGAAGTTATTTGAAATAAATGTGCAACATATTCTTAAAAATTCATCATATTTAAATGTCTTTTTTTTGTATAATACTTTAAAATCTATTTAAAGTATATGCTGAGATTCTTTTTAGTGTGGATTTCAGCACTTTGGTGTGTGTGTGTCTTAGTGCCAAGAACAAAGTATTCTGTTAAGTCACTCATTGTTTGCTGCCAGTGAGGGTTAAGTTCATTCAAAAAAGTTTCAGGGTCGACTCTGGCTGACTGAGGAATGTTCCTTTTGTCTTTGTATGTTAGGTGGGTCTGGGGAATTAGCTGTTTTAAAATAAGCTTGTTAATACTTTTGTTTTTCAGGATTATAATATTTTTCTTTCTAAAGCTTCACATACAAGTTCTACTTTGATGTTGGTATCATATTCTTTAGGTATTTATTGACTTGCCAGGCTTGAATTGGTAAAAATAACAGCTCTGTTAACTGTGCTAGATGAAGCGATGCCATTGACCATAGGCTCTGTTGTGTAAAAGTGTATTATCGTATACTTTTACCTTACACTTTTAAAGAGAACATTCAGAAAGTATCTTTCACTGTCATCTAGGTGAATTTAACAATTGCAGGAAGTGAATTAAAAGTAAGTAAAGCATAATGTTTGATAAAGAGTATATGACTATGAGCCGGGCGTGGTGGCTCACGCCTGTAATCCCAGCACTCGGGAGGCTGAGGCAGGAGGATTGGTGCAAGTTCGAGACCAGCCTGGGCTACAAAAGTGAGCTCAAGGCCAGCCTCAACTGCATAGTGAGACCCTGTCTCAAAAAGACAAAAAAAAAAAAAAAAAAAAAAGAGTATATGACTATGAATGTATATTTATCCTTAGTTTTTTGTTCATCTCTTCATTCATTAGCATAAATGATTCTTTCACAGTTTCTTTTCTTCTTCTTTTTTTTTAATCTTTGTTTTCCAGCCACAGAAATATATGGACTTGGGGCTGGGGAGATAGCTCTGTGGCACAAGCACCTGCCTGGCAAGTGCAAGGTTGTGAGTTTGAACTCTAGTCCTGAAAAAAAAAAAAAAAAAGGAAATATATGGACTCTAGTGCATTAAAATTCATTCAGGGGATGGGGAGATAGCTCTGTGGCACAAGTGCCTGTCTGGCAAGTGCAAGGTTGTGAGTTCAATCCTCAGCCCCGCAAAAAAAAAATAATAATAAAAAAATAAAAATCAGTACGCAGGAAGCTAAGGACTCATGCTAATCATACCACTCACTTGGCTCTTATGTTTTGCTTGCAAATTGCACATATTATAAACAGATGTTTTCTGAAAATGTTTAATTTGCATATATGTGAGTGAATAAACATGTTTTATAAACTAGCTCACCTTAGACCCTCAGAAGATAATCTCCTTTTGATTCACTACAATATTTAACCAAGATAGTAAGTGTATGTTGATTTTTTTTTTGTCTTTTTTTGAGACAGGGTCTCGCTATGCAGTTGAGGCTAGCCTTGAGCTCACTTTTGTAGCCCAGGTTGGTCTCGAACTCGCACCAATCCTCCTGCCTCAGCCTCCCGAGTGCGGATTACAGGCGTGCGTCACCACGCCCAGCTTATGTTGATTTTTAAAAAAAATTTTTTTATTTTATTTTTTTTTTGTTTCAGAACTTTTGCTTGTTTGTTTATTTATTTATTTTTATGGCCGGCTCAGCCTGCCCTGAGGGCAGGGCTGGCGCAGCATGTGGTGCCAGGGATTGAACCATGGTCCCTGCAGCCACCCAAGCTTTCCTAAGCAGGCACTTTAGACCACTGAGCCATCCTGCCGGGCCCCTAGTGTATGTTGATAGTATGAAGATTTTTAAAGAAAGCTTGTCTTAGTATCTCTAAGGTTAGGCAATTTTTAAATTTTTATTTTGTCAGCTAATTTCTGGTAATGTGCAATTTGTGACTGGTCATTTTAGCTTTCTTATTCATCAGTGCCTTTCTAATAGGCATTTGCAACTTGCTTACCAGGTAGTTGCAACCTAATCAGTGAATGGGTAACTGTTACAAGTCAGAATCTCAGTAATGGAGTGTTTATTTCTGGAAACCTATTCTATGTCATGAAAGATGAATACGTGAAGCAAATAAATCTGAAATATGTGCGCTTGCAGCAATGTATGGAGTATTTGTTACTAAAAATCTGTAATAAAATCCTACCTTTGGGACTTTTTATTTTTGGTTGTTTGAGACAGAGTTTTGCTGTATAGGTTAGGCTGGTGTAGAACTCACTTTGTAGCCCTTGTTAGCTTTGAACTTGGTATAGTCTTTCTGCCTCAGCCTCCCAAATGCTGGGATTACAGTTGGGATTACACCATGCCTGCTCTTGGGACTTTTTTTTGGAATGAATTATTTTTGTTTGTTTTTTTCAGTTTTTAATTTTTATTATTACATGTTTATATTTCAACCCCCCCAACCCCCCTTACTGAGGATTGAACTTAGGACCCTGTGCTTGCCAGGCAAGCACTTAGTCTACCAAGCTATCTCCCCAGCCCTATGGTACATAATGATTACATTATTTGTGGGGTGCTAGTACCTGTACATGACATTTTAGTTCTTTTTTTTTTTTTTTTTTTTTTTTTTTTTTTTTTTTTTTTTTTTTTTTTAATTTCCTTCCCTTTAACTTTTCCCCTCCATCTCTTGGTTCCTTTCCCTATGCAGAATATCTCTCTCTCTTTTTTTTTTTTTTCCCCTATTTTGTCCTGTTCTTATATTTTGTTTTATAATTATATTTGGGGTTTCTTATGTTACAGAAACCATGTGATATTTAAGCATGTATGCCTGATTTATTTCACTTAACATGGCTTTATGGCTCACCGATTTTTCTTACAAATGACTTATTTATCCTTCTTTTACTCCATTGTACTGTATTATGTATAAGGATTCTTATTTTTTTTTAAGAATTTTTAATTTTATTTATTTATCTTTTTTCTTGTTTCAGAATCTTTATTTGTTCATTCACTCATTTTATGGCCGGCTCAGCCTGCCCCCAGGGCAGGGCTGGTGCAGCATGTGGTGCCGAGGATCGAACCATGGTCCCTTAAGCTGCTCAAGCTTTCCCAAGCAGGGGCTTTAGACTACTGAGCCATCTCGCCGGGCCCCTAAGGATTCTTAAAGTTAGAGTCCATGTATGTTTGAATGGAAGAAACTTGATTTTTCTATTAAATCTTTTTTATTTTTTATTTTTTGGTGGTACCAGGGAACAAACTCAGGACATTGTTCTTGCCAGGCAAGCACTTATTTCACTGCGCTATCTCCCCGGCCCCCCATTAAATCTTCGATAAAAAATAATTTACCATTCTTCCAAGGATCTCTGAAGAATACTAAATATTTTAATTTATGTTGGACGCCTAAGAATTTTTCAGGAGCCCATTGGGAGGACTTTGCTGCTTCTTTCACCTCATTCTTTACATGGATCTGTTGTAGTTAAAAGGTGGATTTGGTAAAGAACTAGAAAAGGAATTCAGAGTTTCCAACACAAGGGTATGATGTTTAAGGAGATGGAAAGGTTAATTACCCTGACATAATTATTTTGTATTGTATACTTATATCAAATTAATACTGTCTTCATAAATATGTATAAATAACAAAGGTGAATTTGGATATTACATCATAATAGCATCCTTTCTGCTTCCATAGTCCCCTTGTCATGACTACTGGTAATCACAGCCTTCCTTACCTCTTTCTTCAACCAACCCAAGTGTCTTGAGGGCTGGAGTTATCATGAAAATAGTGAGAAAGTATGGCAAGACATTACCATGGGCTATGGTAGGGCGTTTTTTGTTTAAAAAAAAATTTCAAAATGGGTAATATACTCATGAATTAATATGAATTAAGTATTGATATCTATGATTTTTTTTTTTTTGTTTGTTTTGTCTTTTTGAGACAGGGTTTCGCTATGCAGCTCAGGCTGGCCTTGAGCTCATTTTTGTAGCCCAGGCTGGTCTCGAACTCGCACCGATCCTCCTGCCTCAGCCTCCCAAGTGCTGGAATTACAGGCGTGCACCACCACACCCGGCTTTGATATCTGTGATTAAAGCATAGCTGGATATAATTTTATTTTCATGTAAATAAAATTGATATATATATATATATATATATATATATATATATATATATATATATATATTTTTTTTTTAGTTCTTTTTATTTTGCTTTATTTTTATTTTTATGGCTGTGGGGGTGGGGCTGGTGCAGCATGTGGTGCTGGGGATCGAACCACGGTCCCTGTGGTTGCCTAAGCTTAACTAAGCAGGCGTTTTAGATCACTAAACCATCTTGCCGGCCCCTGATGTTCATTTTTTCACTTATATGTATAACTTTTAATTTATTTCTCTACCTTTATCAAGTAGGTTTATTCCTAAAACAAGAGTGATAACAATCAAGTAAAGGGATTTGTGTTATCACCTGTCATAGGAGCATAATTTCTCAGTGAAGACTTTCTCAGAGTTGTCAACTATGCTGAAGCTTTTATATCAGAGCTGAGAATACTTACATGTCTCCTAGTGTCATTAGGTATCCAGACAGGAGTAAAATTAAGTGGAAAAAAAGCTGCATCTATTAGGAAAAATAGTTGAAGAAATGAACAGGTAATGTACATCACCACATAACCTGGTCATTTGAAAAATCTATTACCAGGCTTTTATATTATAATTAAACTTTAAGTAGACTGCTTATTAACAAAATTTATGTGTCCCATTGGGCTGACTAATGGTTACAATCTATATGACATATATATATATATATATATATATATTTTTTTTTTTTTTCCATGTATTTAATACAGAGTCTACATGGTCTGCAAGGTTTCACTAGAGATTGGACTCATAGTGATTCTCATGTTTTCAGCTTACCAAGTGTTGGGATTACAGGTGTGCACCATCATGCCCAGTCTCAACTGCCACCTCAGTAGTTAAGCGCCCTGAGGGTGGGGCTGGCTCGACACATTGGGGATTGAGCCCTGGCCACTCCACTCTATCTAAGCAAGTTTGCTAGTCTGTTGGTTCTATGTGTGACTTACATTTCAAGAAGAAATTTTAATGAAAAACATTGAGTAGCCAAGACCTTTGTAGTGGGGAGTATTTGGGAGGGGTTTGCATCGGTTATCTAAAGACCAATATGAACGTAAAATGTTAGAAGATTCTGGACTTTGGTTTTTATAACTTGTATAGGGGCTGGGCAGAAAGCTCAGTAGAATAAGCGCTTGCCTGGTGAGCCCAAGACCCTGAGTTCAATCTCCAGTTCTGCAAATAAATAAATAAATAAAGCTTATACAGTACTAACAAAGCTTGTGCAATACTAACAGGTGCTGTTTTGGGGGTGTATAATGTGTGTGGAATGTTGTACAATATTTTACACATATTTTCCAATTCAGTTTCCGCAGTGACTGTTGAAATGAATATTATTTTATTTTGCATATGGAGTAATATGACTGCGTGGCAGATAGAAATTTTGCTCAGGATTGCATTGCTAGTTACGAGCAGAATGAGAACAACCTCAGATTATATGAAAAGAAGAATCTCAATGTGTTTCACTAGTCAGTTTAAGTTGAGCACTTACGTAAACATTTTTTATTAATATTTTTATTGTATAAATTTAAAAATGGTTATATTACATATTTTCATCATCAGATCAGTTTAGATGAATACATTTAGGTATATAAGATTGATCAAACAATTAAACATTCACACATTCAATCAACATTACTTTTTTTTTTTCTTTTCCTCTTTCTTGTTTTAAAAGTTGACACATTGCATATTGTCCTCACAATAGTTCTACAGAGCACAGTGTGTGGGCATGACCCACCACCCTATTGATAAACATTTTCTTATGTAGGAAATTAGTGAATAAAGGACAGAGAATGAATTTATCAGATAAGTTTATAAGGGAGCTTTCTGTCTAGCTTGATTCTCATTTACCTTTTATTTAAAGTCTTGTGTCCTAATTTCTGGGCCTTAACACACTTTGGTGTTTGGATGTGAGGAAAGGGAAATTGTTCCTGCAAGTTCCCCTGTCCTAACACCCACTCCTGAGGTACATGTCAGAACTCGTTATGCTTATCTGGCCTGTGTAGGAGACTGTCAGAGCTTTCCTCTGCTTAGTGTATAAAACTTGTGGTTACTTGAGATTCCCCCCGAGTTCTATGCTGTCTGCCCTGGGAAAACACTGAATGGGAGGTTTCACGTAGACAGCCGAAGGAGTCTGACTTTTTAAATTTCTTCTAGTTTTCCTTCTATCATTCCACTCATGATTTCCATTCTTTTCTGTTTCTCTGGTATTGTGGAGAAAGCCTATGTTTTTCTTAGGACAAAATTTTTAGTTCTTTTGTTTTAATTGAACTGGGCTTTGAAAAAGGGGTATCACAGCAAACTTCATGTTCTGTGTGGTTTTGCCTTTAAGTTAGAATACAAACATTTGAAGTCTAGTATGTGGAATTCTGAAAATCAAAGCAGGGAGGAAAGGAAGATTTTAGGTATGTTGTACATATAGTGCTTTAAGGTCTCATGAAAGCCATCAAGTGGTATTAGAGAGCCTTAAATACAGTTCTCCAAAGTCTACAGGTTTGTGTGTGTTTATTCTTTATTTATTTATTTATTTATTTTTTGCGGGACTGGGGTTCAAACTCATGACCTTGCACTTGCCAGGCAGGCAATTGTGCCATGGAGCTATCTTCCCAGCCCCTATGTTTATTCTTTAAATACATGTGATTTGTGTTCTCTCTGGCGGGTTTTGCCTACCAGATAGGTAGCACCTTTATTTACTTAATATTACCAAGTAAATTGACTGGTAAGCCATTTTATTTTATTTTTTTTTTAAGTCAGGATAAATATTCAGAAAATATCAGTACTCTTATGTTAGACATGAATTTATGTTTATCCACCCCAGAGATGGCTTATTCACCTGACATTTTAGGAGGCAGGCTTTATGTCATATTTTCCTTTTGTCTTTTTAAGACAAGGTCTCACTATGCAGTTTAGGCTGGCCTTCAGCTCCCTTTTTAGCCCAGGCTGATCTCAAACTCCTAACAATTCTCCTGCCTCAGCCTCTTGAGTGCTGGGATTATAGACATGCACCACTATGCCTTGACTATATGTAACTTTTACAGATGTAGGTATATAAAACTTTTAAAAGAATAGAACAGTTTATCATTGACTTTCCCAGAAGAAGCAAAAGAATCAGGCACACAGTCCCTTTACTGTGTGGCTAGGGATTTGTCTGTTATCTCTCAACAGTCCCTAAGTAGTCAAATAATCACTCTTTATGTTACAATTTGGTAAGCCTGGGGAAATTTAGTATGTTCATCCTGTCGGTTATTGACCCATTTTAGCTACGTAAGTACTAGATCCAGACCAGGAAGCCTGTGAAGGCCTTTAGATGTAGGGAGATGATACAGACCAGGAGTCCTCAGGAGGTTGTCCTGGTTCAGCATAGGGTCAGCTAGGGCTTTTCAAGAATGTGATTCTAGCATTGCAAGATCTCTTTAGGTTCAAGAGAGCTCGCCATCTAGAGCTATATGTGAGACCTAATGTGTACATCCTGGCAGCTAATTCAAATGGAGCGATAGCTCAGAGGCATAACCACGTACCTGTTAAGTTCAGCGACTGGAGTTCGATCCCTGGTCCTGCATGCTGTGCAGTCTCAGCCCAGATGCAGGCATCTGCTATGCAACTCTGGAACCAGGCATGGTGGCGCATGCCTACAATCTTAGCACTCGGGAGATTGCAGGAGAATCCCTGTTAATTTGAAACAAGCCTGAGGGCTACAAAAGTGAGCACAAGGCCATCCCAAACTACATAGCGAGACCTGTCTCAGGAAAGAAAGAAACAAAACAAAAATGAAAAACTCTTCTGGGGCAAAAATCTTATCCATTGGTTGCCACTTTCCACCCAGTATTTTAAGGTATTTTATGGTGTATTCAGCCTTGTTCTTGAAATTGCTGGACCACAATCATTGATGCTGTTGGTGTTGATAATAGAATAAGAGTGATTTAATTAACATTTATTGAGCAGGTATGCTATTTTCACATATTGCTTTATACCTTCCTTTAAATGATACTGCACTTTTTATGTTGAAATAGTGATAAGTAATGCTGATGAAACTATCAAAAATTTGCAACTAATAGATTATATTTTCTTCTGCAGAACCAGGGATTTTTTTTTTTTTTTTGAAAAACAGTAAATATATTTGAAAAGATTGATCATTTCTCAGTTTTGAAATTAGTCATAAATTGCATATTCATGTTTCTTTTTCATGTTTTAAGTATTCTGGGGATCAAACTCAGAGCTCTGTGCTTGCTAGATAATACTTAAAAATTAAGCTACATTCCTGAGCCCAAGTGCTATTTTGAAAGCACGTAGAACCGAAGAAACTACAATGAATGATGATGGATGTGTTGATTATCTTTTTTTGTATACTAATGTAAAAAGAAAAGTAAAACTGTGTTTCAAATCAGGCTCTGTTGGAAGTGGCAGTAATATATTTCATTGTGTTTAACACAGCGTGAGTGCTATTTGTTAGACTGTGAGCATCAGTACCACTGATTAGTTAGGAGTCTTAACCCAGTCAGAATTGCAGGAAACCTATCTCAGAGTAGACTTGAAGGAGCAAGCGATTCGTGAAGTTGGTTAGGTACAACCAGCAGCAGCAGTTTTGTCTTCTTAAAACCCATTTCCATAGTTCTCCCCCCATCTCTCCTGCACAGGCTTTCTCATGATGATGGCAGTGATCACTAGCACAACATGCTGACTAGTTAGCTAATGGTCCTAGTGTCTTCTTCCTCTGGTTGTTGGGAGGTCTTAAGAGAGTCGTGATAGATTAGCCAACACTGAGTCATGAGCCCATCCTATGGTCAAGGAAAGGGTGCCAGTACATGCCCTTTGGGCTGGTTTCTCTGATTTACTAAATATTCTCTTTTTTGATAAAACAAACTCAGCCTCATAAAATTTTGTCTTCATTTATATAGTTGGTAAGAGTATGTGTTTTTGTGTGGGTGTTTATGTCTTTATGCTGGATGCATAGTTTTCCTGGATTTCATTTGTCAGTGCCAGTACATAACATGGCTTTTTGTGAACTTACTCTTAATAGTGTACTAATTCTGCACATTATACTTAGAAATTCAAGAGGTCATGTAATGGTGTTTTAATAGGAAGTTGTGCTAAATCTCTTCAGAAACTTTAGGTCAGGGATTGCAGAGAAAGTCTACTTGTCATCTTGTGCACAATGTGATCAGAGTTGTCTGAATAAGATTATCTCAGCTTTTCAAAGACATGCAAAACTCAAGAATCCATCCATTCTTTAAGATTCTTGTATGTGAAAGCAGTGTTCCTGAAGTTGATTGAAGAGGCTGCATTTCCCTTTGTGTTCAACTAAAGGAAACTTTCTTGAGCTGGTCATTTTTGATTAGCAAGGCTATGATTGTCCATTTCTTCATATGCTGGGTGTGCTTTGCTGACCACTGAAACCTGGCATGGTGGTGCAGACATGTTAATCTCAGTGCTGGGGAGGCTGAGACAGGAGAATCACTTTGAGTACAAGCTGTGTAGTGCGACCCTTAGTAGGCTGGCTCTTCTTTAGGTGTCCACCTTGACCTTCTCTGGGATATCTCTTTGAATCACCCAGATGCTCACTGAACTGCTCTTTTGCACTGGGTCCTCGCTGTCCTTGATACTTTTGTTTCCTGTGTGTTGCCACACTCTCTAGATTGACTGCTGTGCACTTTCCTTGCCTCTGTCCAATGATCTCGGTGGGAAACTGCAAATGATACAGGGAGAAAAAACTGATCCTGGGTGGATGACCTCCAAAATGGTACAGGGGAAAAATGATCTCCCAACCTGAAAAGTCCCTGGGATGAGTTTGTGTTCTCTAAAACTGAAGAATGAATTTTAGGAACAAACGGGTTATAAACAGTAGATTTATTGGGGGAAAGAAAGCTCCTATCTGAGAGAGGAACAGGAGGGGGCCCAAGCAGGTTGTCCCCCAAACTGCGGATATTTTCTTAGTGACATAAAAAAAGGTAGCCAAAGCACTTGTTAAATGCTGAGCTCTCAGCTAAGTCCATAACTTCTGACTTCAGCTTGTCCTTTTTATTTTTAATTTTTGTCTTCAATATTTGAGATTTTATTGGTTGTGTTGGGGTCAGTACATGATTCACTTTGTACATAATTCTTAACACACATACCAAAAAAAGCCATGTATTATTTTTTAGTTATTCCAGCGACTTTCCAGCTTCAAATTGAGAGGCAAATTTTCTGTAAGAGGATTAAGTACTGGTATCTTCAAATGCTGATGAAATGTTACTGAAGTCTCACCAATTCATGATTTTGTGACCCATACCCTACATACTCAAAATTTTGATCTTTCACAGCACATTAACAAAATAAGTCAAACCAGACTACCACTACTGAAGATTTATGGAGTGGAGTGCACACGATTCTGACAGGGCAACAATTAGGAAGTAGTTTTCTTTAGGAAATAGTTCTACTAAAAACATGGGAATAGAAGTCATTTAAAGTTTCCAAGACACATTAAATGCATAACTGTAATTCCAAATTACCACTCAGTATGCTTTGTATTGCAGGATATAAAACTAACACCCACCTATGGAATGTTAAACCAATACCCAGATAGTCAAAGCCTGCCATAATTCAATGTCCCGCTATTTCTGGTTGTACCAAAAAATGAACAACCAGAGAATGATTTCACTTCTAAAAAAAGTCATTTACACTTAAAAAGTGCAATGAGGTGGCATTCTCTCCTTTATAAAATGTTTCTAGAGCTAATAAAAAACTTGTATTTACAGAATTGTTGATCAAAATATTCCTCTGGATTATACAAGAAGGGAGACAGCACTGATAAGATGTGGTGTGTGATGAGTCAGACTCGGTTTCTTCTGCTTCATCAGAGGCTGCCCCTCTCCTCACTTTTAGTTTCTCCATTCTCCGCAGGTTTCTTGATTAGCCACTTCAGCCTGTTTTCCCTTGGCTCCCCTTTTCCCTTTTGCTTACACTTTTCTGTCTCAAGACTTACCCTTTCCCACTGCCTTTTTTTTGGCTTTGTTTCTACTTTAGCTGGAACAGGCTTAGCCAACAACCTCACTGATCTCTTGGGGCTCCTCCTTCGCCACTCCTTTGGCCAAGCTGACCTTCCTCTTGGACATGTTGAAGGTGTGAGGGGTGTGTGTGGAAGCTAAGGGTCGAGGTGCATCGGAGCCTCACAGAGCTAAGCAGCTTCCCAGCTGCTGCTGTCCTTTTTAATTTTATTTTATTTTTCTTGTTCCAGAACTTTCGTTTGTTTATTTATTTTTATGGCCGGCTCAGCCTGCCCTGAGGGCAGGGCTGGCGCAGCTTGTAGTGCCGGGGATCAAACCGTGGTCCCTGCAGCTGCCCAAGCTTTCCTAAGCAGGCACTTTAGACCACTGAGCCATCCTGCTGGGCCCCTGCTGTCCTTTTTAAAGTAGGAAAAAAAAGGGCTGGTGAGATAGCTCATCAGTCTTAAGTGCCTTCTTAGGCAAGCTCAGGCAACCACAAGGACCGTGGTTCGATCCCTGGCACTACATGCTGCGCCAGCCCAACCCACAGGGCAGGCTGAGCCGGCCATAATATAAATAAACAAAGTTTTGAAAAGAAAAATAAAGTAGGAAAAAAAAAAAGCAGGGATAGTAGTACCTACCTTTTGACTTACTGTGATATTTAAATGCGGCAGTAGGATCAAAGTGCTTTATAAAAAGTAAAACACTATATAAACTTGTTATGACAATAATTACTAATTTTTATTGAGAATTTATTTTGGCATATATTGATCACCTGACCGCTACTTAGGAGACTAGAGCAGCATGTAAGGTGCTGGTTTGTGGATCTGTGACATTCTGAGCCTCTTGTGAGGGGCTTGAGTAGGGACACTGTCCCAGAAGAAGCTCTAGGATTTGGTCTTGATAAGACTGGGGGAAGTGGGCAGGAACCCAAAGCACATGTTCATGTGTGAGTGCTAGGTGTGACACTGATTCTTCTCCAAGGGTCGTTTTCTGACCATCAGTGTAACAACTGGAAATCTGATAAAAATACTACGACAGATTTCAAATCTAGCTTTAGGGTTGGGGCCAAGCCATCCTTGTTTTAACAAGCTTTGTAGGCGATTCTGTGGTTTGAGAGTTTCTGAGATAGCCATACTAAGGAGCAGGAATGTAAGTGGGAGAACTGGCTGAAGCCAGCGGAATAGGAGACATCCGGAATGTAGGACCTGCAAAGGCAGGAACACTAGTTTGAGGGCCAGGTTTTACTTTAGTTGACTTCATATGGTCTGAGAGCTCAGACCTTTCATGATAAAAGACAGGAGCATAGAACTTGTAGCCATCAAGCATAGCATATAAGCTCCTGGCCTGCCCAGAAACTTTCCATGTGGCATATCTTTTGAAACTTGGGTTATCAGAGGCATGTCCTCAGGTAGCTGGACTGACCACAGTCCAGCTGGACTGTGGAGTAGAAGTCTATTAGAGTAGAAGCATGAGTATAGATACTGCAGCCTGAAAGGTGTGGAATGGGGCACTGCAGCAGCAATGTGTATATGCCATGTATGTGTATGTGGTGTGTGTGTGTGTGTGTGTGTGTGTGTGCATGCATGCATGCATGCCATCAGTTTTGGAGTCTGGTAGTCCAAATAGTTCAGTGTTAATTCTGGGCAGATAGTATTACAGACATATGTGAGGAAGATATAGAGAGGGGAGAGTCTGGTCTTGCTTGCTGTTATAACAATCCAGTCTCATGAAAACAATCTGTGCATTGGCAACTGGTAACACCCAGCTGAACTGAAACAGTGTGCTACTTAAAAGGTGGGGGGCACCTGGTAGTTAATTGCCTGCATTGTTGAGAGGCAGAACTGAAGAAAAACAAGAGAGGTTGTTAGGGAGCTATTATTTCTCCCAGAGCTGTTGGTTCTCTTGGAGTAGCTTGTCACGCCTTTTTTTTTTTTTTTTTTTTTTTTTTTTTTTTTTTTTTTTTTTTTTTTTTTTTTTTTTTTTTTTTTTTTTTTTAACTCCTAATGAACTTTACTGTTCTCATCATCAAAGGAGTTCAGAACCTTGACATTGAGAATGGCTGTGCTTCACTTTGGGAGAGCTCTGGTCTTCATTTTGTATATATTGCTCTCTGACCATAGAAGGGGATGATGATGTACAGCTCAGTCTCTTGGAGAAGCTTGTAGCACTGACTTTCCTGGATGGAAATGTGGCTTTCCTCATTGTTGGAGGAGATCAGACCTCCTGTTTCTGAGGCTGGTTGTGGTACTTTATGGGGGAGCTCAAGCTTGAGTGTTGCTTCCTGGCTCCAGTTCAGAGCCCTCAGCTTGCTAGCACAGATCCTTCATCCCACTGGCACAAACTTTGAAGCTTCTACCACTGACATTGGGACCTTCCCACCACAGATCTGGGAAACAGACTTGTGTGGGACATTGACATGTGCTGTAAGCCAATAAAACTTATTTTTTTCCTTCTCCTTTTTCCTTTTTATTATTATTATTTATTATTATTATTATTATTTTTTGTCTTTTTGAGACAGTGTCTCGTTATGCAGTTGAGGCGAGCTCACTTTTGTAGCCCAGGCTGGTCTCGAACTCACACCAATCCTCCTGCCTCAGCCTCCCGAGTGTCCTTTTTATTTTTAAATTCATTTAAAAGAGTATAATAATAATATATGAGATATTAGAGATGGTACACATTTAACAAGATGAAAGGTATTCAACTGTGGTTGTTATATTGTATATTGCTTTCTTCAGTGTGGTTGCTCGGGTTACAACCGAGACGAGGGAAAGGAGAATAGATAGGAAGTAAAGGAGGGGGATTACAGGTGTGCTCCATCATGCCCAATTAACTTAAACTTTTTATAAACATTCTTTGAATTTGCTTTGCAGAAAAGCAGAAATATATTGGCACTACAGCTGGCGGTAGATACCGTTAAACTTACATAGTGGTTAGAAGAGTGTGGTATCTAGTTTATTTTACTGTTTTCTCTCTTTCCTCTCTTACCTATCCTCCCTCTCTTTCCCTAATATCTCTCTCTCTCTTACACACACACACACACACACACACACACACACACACACACACACACACAGTAAAGAAAATAAAAAAAAAGAAAGAAAAGAAAATCACAGCAGCAAGGTTTGTAAGCTATTTGGGAGACATGAAGAAAGGTGGTTGATATCCTATAGAGAGTAGGCTGTACTCGTTTGAAGATACTTATGTTCTTTTTTTTTTGTTGTTTTTTTAAAAGAATTTATTTTTATTTTTTATTTTTTTCTTGTTTCAGAACTTTTGTTTATTTTTATGGCTGGCTCAGCCTGCCCTGAGGGCAGGGCTGGCGCAGCATGTGGTGCCAGGGATGGAACTGCGGTCCCTGCAGCTGCCCAAACTTTCCTGAGCAGGTGCTTTAGACCACTGAGCCATCCTGCTGGGCCGAGACTTATGTTCTAAATACACAGAGGAGGGGCCAGGGATATAGCTTAGCAGCATTAGCGCCTGCCTGACAAGTGAAAGGTCCTGAGTTCAATCCCTGGTGCCGCAAAATAAAGTACACACAGGATCATTGTTTCACAGGAAATAGTGGAGAAAAGGAAGATACTCTCTGTGCTGTTACTGTTCTTATGTAAAAGTATTATTCTTCATTAAGACATCAGACATTTAGCTGTTGATGTATTTTATGCATCCTACGTAAACTTAAAACTGACCTTGTACTTTTCCCAAACTCTTGCATGATTTCTGCCCCTCGGACATCAAACCAAAGGTTATTGTAAACCAGGTATTCTTATTAGTGTATCCTGCATCCATTCCTCAGATTCTCTAGTATGATCTCCAGATAGCTCACATCTCCTGGTAGCTCTCAATTGAAGTTTACCTGAGAAGCCATTTCTATCTCGTTGGCTGTAAATGGATCAAAAGCAATCAGAAGGACCCTAGTTGTTTTTTTAAAGCGATGTTTCTGATCTTACAACTTCACTGTAATAATTTTTGTACTTATAGGTTATATAGAACTTACACTTGAATGAGGTACTAATTTCTTACAGTGGTTTGATCTAGTCAGTTGTTTATTTAGTAATTGGTAGCTTTGGAATATTTCCAGTGTTCACTTAGTTTCTTTCAGTTGCAGCAAGTTTTACAAACTGCTTTGAGTTTGTGAATTACTATAGGTTTCTCAAGAATATTTTTAGTGGCATTTCTGGTAATGACTGCTTTTTTAAAAAGAAAAGCCTACATAAAAAGAGATTTTTCTATAGTCATCACCATCATCATTATTTTTTGGTCTTAGATTCATAAATTCTGTAGTGTCTCACGTGAATGTCCTATGCGATCTTAGGCTAGTAGCAGTTGGATGATCTTAGGGAGTGAGCACCCACCTAGATGCAGGTGCTGTGGCAGGACCCCTGCTGCTCTATCTACCTGCTCTGTAGCAGGTCTATACTTATTTATTTCATGTTAGCCTAGGATGTATAGTAAAAGGAGGAGTCCACAAGTGTTCCAGGAATGATACCTGCAATAAAGAGGGGTGAGAGCCACCCGCTCTGGGCCCCCCTCCTGTTTCTCTCTCAGACAGGAGCTTTCTTTCCCCTAATAAATCTATTCTGCTCATAAAAGGAATGATACCTGGGGCCCGGCAGGATGGCTCAATGGTCTAAAGCGCCTGCTTAGGAAAGCTTAGGCGGCTGCAGGGACTGCGGTTCGATCCCTGGGACCACGTGCTGTGCCAACCCTGCCCTCAGGGCAGGCTGAGCCGGCCATAAAAATAAATAAACAAAAGTTCTGAAACAAGAAATAAAATAAAATAAAAAATTCTTAAAAAAACCCAAAAAGGAATGATACCTGCTTAGCTTGTTCCTTTTCACCTGAAAACCTGGATTTAGGTAAAGACATATATACCCTTTTACTCTGGAAGTATTAGTTTATTCCTAAGCTTTGAATTTCATAGCAAACCACTGGTGAATGTGCTCCATGCCTACACTGAACAGATAGTTGCCTACCCAGCTTCTCTAGTTACCACATTTTCACAGTCTATGCAACCTGTGAAAGGATAGAAGCCTCTTCATCCCCATTTGCCCCAAATCCCTTTTTTTTCAGTAGGCAAATGCCATTATTGAGCTCTCTGAGAGATTTATGTAGGTATGAGGTTCTGTTGCTTGCCCTTTATAGACAAATTGTAGCATAGTCCACAGTTGCTAAAGAGTTGAGGGTATGTTTAGTGTATCCCAGGTATTTCATAAGGAAATGAGAAATCTACTTCTTGCTGTGTTGGTATTATGTTCATTAGGCGATGATGCCCTCATCCAGTTAGCTGCTCTGTGAATATACTGATTATTTCCTATTCTGTGTACCCTTATAGTTTTTCTAAGTTTTATTCCTTTTTCTGCTATAAAACTTCTTTTAGTGTGTTCCTAGTGTCCAAAAGAAGAGATTCTTTTTTTTTTTTTTGGTGGAACTGAGGTTTGAACTCATGACCTTACATTGCCAGGCAGGCATTTTTGCCATGGAGCTATCTCCCAGCCCCAAGGAGAGATTCTTTTTCAATAATCTTTTCCCTTTATTTTCATATTGAATATATTGATTTAATATAACTCTTAGCTATAACTTGTGCTGCTACTTCACTTGTATAGAAATCAGGAGGCCAATTTTGTTAGTATCTTCTAACACCTTTGTTTTTCCAGGCAAGGAACAATATGAGATTAAATAAATTACTGAAAGATCAGGATTGGAGGTGTGGATTGGATTTTAGGAAAAAAAGGATTATTTAGGTTTCTGTGCCTACTATGTATAAGGTGCTATGAGATACATTTTTATACGCACGTGCATGTGCGTGCGCACATACACACATGAAAAGGTAAAATTTACCTATTAAAACATGATGAGCAGCCAAAAAAATGTAAAGAATAATACCAAGTAGTCTGGGACAAAGAATAGTAGACTGTGGTTGGAGTAATGAGCAGATTCTTGTGGAGCTTGCTCTCCCAGATTAGCAACTCTCCCAAGAGAGCAACTGAGCACAGGTCAATGTGGGCCAGAAAGATGGGGTGTCCCCAGGGTGAGGATGTGGGATGTGGTATGTAGTTGGACTGTGAGGGAAGTGTAAGTTTGGGGCTTAGGAGACAGAGTGTTGGGATTAGGAGCTGGAAAAAGGGGCTGATATGGTTCAGAATGGGAATATTTAACTCAAGTTTTGAGGCTTTTCTCTGTAGGAATATGTAGGATAAGGCAAATGTGCAGGTAGAAAGGAAGTTGTGAGCATTCAGTTTTTGGGATCAGTGTGTTTAAGATAATCTCAAGAGCAATTAAGATAAATCAGAGTATGGAGATCATTGTTTCTAATCACCCTATTGTAGACATGAGGATTCAGAATGGAAAGAAAGGACACGATATTAAAATTTATCAGTGAGTTTCTTTCAGTTTATTTAAATATAAATAATACTAATTTGAGAGTTGAGATCCTAGAATAATGATTGCCTGATAATAGAAATCTGAGAAAAGGAAAGGTTGTTTAGTTCTGTCATGAAAAGTTGAATGAGATATGCAGATATAAATGTCTGCCATTTCCACAATAAGTAGATTAAATCTAAAAGGTCTGGAAGTATAGATGTAAGAGTTTCGGTTTTTGTAATCTCAGGAGTGAAAAATACAGTTTTATAGAGGGGCGAACTTAAGTGCCTATTTCTAATCAGTGCCATAATATTCTTTCTTGATACTAAATATTTTGATGCCAAGTCTTTCTGTTACCTCTTTAACATCTTCACAGCAAGCCCATATATGCATGACTGCTTCATTGGGTAGCTTGTACTACTGGTGGTACATGCATTACTATCTCTTTGAGAGGTGTCTGACAGTCCCCTTGGTAATAAAGGGGCTAATAGGATAGTCATATGGTTCAAACTGAGAGGAACATGTTAATCTATGATAAATATCTTAATTACTTTTTTATTATTGCTGAGACAAAATGCCCAAAGTTAAAGGGGGAAGGATTTATTTAGCTTTGAGGGGTTTATAGAGATTTTAGTCTATAATCATCTGGCTCCAGAGAGACAACAGTTCATAGGGGGAAGAGAGCAAAGGCAAGAAAGGAGGGAGAAAGGGGGCAAGTGTCTTTCTGTCCCTTATATTGTATATAGGATACCCACCCCAAGGCAGGTGTAGTACTCACACCCTTAATCCCAGCATTGAACCATAAATTAATCACAAACTTTAGACTTGGCCAGCCCTGAAAAACCCTCTCCCCAAGTGATCGCATGATGCTTTGGGGATCATCTAGACACTGCAACATTATATTAGGATTCTGAATTACTTCTAATATGCCCACTCCGTATCAGATAAGCTATAATACCTGAGACTGAATAAATGGATTTTACTTTTGTGGTTAGTAAAATATTTTACATATTTGGCATTGAGAAGAGTTTTTATCCTTGGTGGGCTAGACTTAATTCATTGAGCCCTTAGATCTGGGTTTAGCAGTTAGAGATGGAGGAAACGAGACATACAACAAAAGAGAGGTTGATATGCTATTATTGGTGGGGATCTCAGGGTAGGGAATATGACAGCATTTCTTACCTCAGAGCAGACCCACCTGACAGCCAGTACAAAAAAGCAGGAACCACATTCGTATGCCTACAACATGAATGAGCTTGGAACTGGATTTTTCTCCAAGCTGTCAAGTGGATAGTTGAGCCCCACTATAGTTGGATTTCAGCTCCTCTGAATAGAGGAGCCAGTTAAAATGTACCAGGTTGTTATTAACTGTGACCTAATGATAGGAGTTTACTTTAAGGTTCTAAATTTCTGATAACTTATTACCCTTAAATGGAGAACTAAATTTTGTAATATCAATTAGGTGTATACAGGTAGCATAGATCATTATATATATGTACCCATACACTTAGTTGAAATATGAGCATATAAGACATTAAATAGTTGAGAAGTTCTACTGCTAGCCTCCATTCCTCTTTTCCCTGCCAGCCCCCTCCACTTTCATAGCACAAAGTGTAGTAGGTCCAGAGCAGCTTGAATTTTAGTGTGGTAACAGCTGTGTCTAGCACACATTTTTTTTTCTAGCACACATATAGCATGCAGAAGTACTTGTCAAATGTTAAAGCTAAGGAATTTTGAAATGTTAGGAAAAAAAGTTGGTTGGTAGAGAAGGAAGGGAAGATGAAGATCATAAAGAGAAGGATTCAAAAGGCAAATTAGAAACTGTAGGATAGTGTAGCACTGCTATAAAAATGGCACCTACTAGATAGCTTATAAATAACAGACATTTATTGTTCACACTTCTGGAGCCTGAGAAGTCCAGGATCAGGGTGCTAGCTGCTTCATTATTGATGTTGAGAACCAGCATTTTCATTCTGCAGAGCTGACTTTTTTTTGCCATTATTTCATATGGAAAAAGGGACAAGCTAGCTTTGGGGGGCATTTCTATGAGGGTACAGATCCATTTAGGAATGCTCTGCCCCCACCTTACCACTTCCCAAAGACCCTCCATCTAATATCATCATGTTGGAGGTTAGAATTTAAGCATAAGACTTCGGTGCGTATGGGGAATGGCATATAAATATTTAGTCCAGTGGTTCTCAACCTTTCTAATGCTGTGACCCCGCAATACAGTTCCTCATGTTGCGGTGACCCCAAACCAAAAAATAATTTTGGTGGCTACTTCAAAACCATAGTTCCAAATAAATAACATTTTCCGATGGCTTTAGGCGACCCCTGTGATTTGGTCGTTCGACCCCTGCTGGGGTCACGACCTACAGGTTGAGAACCGCTGATTTAGTCCATAGCACATATCAGTGGTTGTCATCAGAAGTAGAAGAACTTGATTAAAATGATTTTTCTGGAGGATAGTACAGCTGATTGTGGATGGTTACAATGAAATAGTGAACCCCAAAATAAGATTTCAGCAATTATAAATAAAAAACAGATTGTTAGAACCACATTTTGTTGAGGCTTACTCATTTTTTAAAAATTTACTTTTTTTTTTTTTTTACTTGTCTTTTTGAGACGGTCTTGCTATGTAGTTCAAGCTGGCCTTGAGCTCCCTTTTGTAGCCCAGGCTGGTCTCAAACTCACACTAATCCTCCTACCTCAGCCTCCCAAGTGCTGGGACTATAGGCATGTGCCACCATGCCCGGCTCTAAAAATTTACTTATTTTTTTAATTTTGTATTTTTCTTTTGATACAGGGCTTTGCTATATAGTTTAGACTTGTAGTGATCCTCCTCTCTTAGCCTCCCCAGTGCTGGAATTACAGGTCAGCCAGCATGGCATGTGATATCAGGGATTGAATTCTGGTCCTCATGCTTGCCAGTTAGGTGCTTAGCCCTCTAGCTATCTTCCCCATTGCCAGCTATCTCCCCATCAAGGCTTACTAATTTGTAATGTAAAGAAAGAAATACATTATGTGTGCACAGACCTCATGCTGAGCTTCCATACACACATCTTTTTTTTGCAGAAAAGATTAATAAATGGTTAAATATGATAAAATCTTGTGTGGTCATTTAGGAAATGATGTCAATAGTTTCCTTATTAATATCGCTATTTAAGTTGCTGTTTTTTTTTTTAAGAATTTTTAATTTTATTTTATTTTTCTTGTTTTAGAACTTTTGTTTGTTTATTTATTTATTTTTATGGCCAGCTCAGCCTGCCCTGAGGGCAGGGCTGGCGCAGCATATGATGCCAGGGATCGAACCGTGGTCCCTGCAGCCACCTAAGCTTTCCTAAGCAGGCGCTTTAGACCACTGAGCCATCCTGCTGGGCCCCTGCTGTTTCTTTTTGAGATAAGTTCTTGCTATGTAGTGGCAGCTGCCTGTGAAATCACTCTGTGACCCAGACAGACCTTGAATGCAGCAATCCTCCTGCCTCAGCCTCCTGAGTGCTGGGACTTTAGGAGACCATTCCATTTTTTAAAAAGCCTGTTATTGACTATAAAACATATATGCAATACTCAGTTTTCTGTTTCATAATGAAAAGAGTATATTCTGTGAATATAGCCACTAGGGAAAGCATTCAGAGGATAGTAGGAAAAATAAGGTAAGTCAGTAGCACAGATATGAAATTGGTTTGAGAATTAAGTACCTATAGACAAAAAGGGTTAGAAACAGCTTCTGAAAGAGGTTCCATAGACCTTATTATGAAAATTGTATTCAATTAGACACAAGGGTTATAGTACCCTAAATGACTGGTAATATGTTCTTTGACTAGAACCTATTTCCTGGGTGCATGGAAATAACCCTTCAGGGAGTTAAGTTATTTATTATATATACAGTGGAAATTTACTGGGGGGAAAATTTATAACTGAAGAGAACATCACAGGTTCTCTGAAGAGAAATGTGATGACAATACAGTGGGTAGGAGTGGGTGAATGAGAATTTTTTTTCCTCTATTCCTTTCATTCATTATTACAATCTATTTTTTCACGAAAGATTTCTTTAAGAAATAGAAAAGAAACAGGCCAAGCATGGTGGTGCATGCCTGTAATCCTAGCACTTGAGAGACTAAGGCAGGAGAACTGCTGTGAGTTTGAGGCTACTCTGGGCTACATAGTGAGCTCAAAGCCAGCTGGACTACGTAGCAAGACCTGTCTCAAAACGAAAAACAAAAAATAGAGAAGGAATGAGACAACTTCTGATGGGGCATGGTAATCTGAACACAATGTGACTTATAGGGGATAGTTTTAACTCAAAATATACTGTTAAAATTTTTAATTTCAAGTTAATGATTACCTGAACTGCTTAGTGTTTTAACTGCATTGAGACCACAAGTAGTTTCTTCAATATTTTCCCAAGTGCTTAAGACACTTAATTCTCTCTCTTGACTTCCTCTTCATCTTAGAAGCTGCAATTTCCTTTGTAAGGACAACTTCCTGCTGGGTGCTGCTCTTTTCAGCCACTTCTGTCTTGGGTGACTTGTGTTTTTAATCTAAAGCCATAAGTGCATTGCGACACTAGCCGTTTCATCATGGTGCAAATTGAGAAAGTCTAGCAGGAAATCACAAGTTGATTGTCCCCAACACAAGCTTTGTATTTCTCAGTTGCTGTGTCATGATAGACAGTTGGTAATCTGAATGGCAGTTATGCAGAAGACACCGTAGAAAAGACTTCTTTTCTAGAGATGTATTTATGAGTGTAATCGTTGGAGTAGCAAAATGTATATGGAAAGAAGATATTTTTACCCAGTCTGAAAAATATATTAAAAATCTACTGCTATTTACCCATTTAGTCAAATTAAGTTAATTCATTTTTAACATGGAATATGCTGGCTTGTCTCTTTATTTTTAATTTTTAAAGCTCCTACCCACTCCCATTGTAGGGGTCTTTTCCTTTAACAGCATGGAAAGAAATTTCCATTTGTTCGACCTCCCATTCTCTCTTTTCTGCACTACCATTTGTTTGTGTAGTCTTCATCTCGTCTTTGCTATGCAGAAGCTTGTTTCATGATTATCTCTTGAAAAGCTGACAGTATAGGCACAGAATGGGTCAGAATATAGTAAGAATAGTATTGCTGTAGAGTTATTACTTACTCTACAGTTAGGATAGAGTCAGTAAGTTTATAAATTTGGTCCTGGTCCTGGTCCTGGTCAGAATATAGTAAGAATAGTATTGCTATAGTTATTACTTACTCTACAGTTAGGATAGAGTCAGTAAGTTTATAAATTTGGTCCTGGTCCCTGGAGAGTTTTCCTTGTGTGTCCCATCTAACATAAACATGGAAAAAAATCTGATTGTTCTCCTCACAAGGACGAGGAAACTTTTTGAGTTTCCTTCTGTATCGACTGCAGAAATAGCGCAAAGTATAAATTGCTTTGTGGCTGCTTAGATAAAACAGTTGCCTCTAGGTCTTCCCGTACATAAAGGGAAGATATGTTGCTAAAGTTTTTCTTTGCCCTTATTACTTAGAGATCAGATAAAGAAAATTTTTCAGTAAGTGATTTGGCCAAGATTTATTAATTTCATATTCTTGCATGCAGTAGCTTTCTAAATGTTGGGCCAAATTCTCAGGCATACAGAAATCAAGTCAGGCTTTCCAGGAGCTCATATTCTCAAAGAAGGGACAGCTGTGTAGCCAAATATTGGTGGTGGGGCCCGGCGGGATGGCTCAGTGGTCTAAAGCCCCTGCTTGGGAAAGCTTGGGTGGCTTCAGGGACCACGGTTTGATCCCCGGCACCACATGCTGCGCCAGCCCTGCCCTCAGGGCGGGCTGAGCCGGCCATAAAAATGAGTGAGTAAACAAACAAAGGTTCTGAAACAAGAAAAAAAAAATAAATAAAATTTAAAAAAATTCTAAAAAAACAAAAAACAAATAGTAGTGGTACACATAAATTTAGTAATAGAAATGGTTATAATATATAGCAGTAACCAGCACTTTGTGGGTTAAGAAAGACACCATGGTAGATGATAATAAAGTAAATGTATGGAATAATATTGGTAGAACCTTTGTGATGTTAACTGGGTGCTTGCTATAAAATTCACTCACAACAAAATGTAGTGGGAGGCGAAGGCTTCACAAGTGAAGGATGCTTGAATAAAGTCTTCAACCCTAGGGCTCGGGTGTTGTTCAGTAGTAGCATGCATAGACCCTGGGTTCAACCTCTAGGACCATATACAGGAGTCTGTTGGGTGGAAAGAATGAGGCAAATAACTAGGCAAATAAGGAGGCAAGAAACAATATGGGAAAAAACCAACCAACCAGCTTTCTGGGGAAATGTATATAATGTGGTGCAGTTCCTTTGTTAGGCTGTGTGTGTGTGTGTGTGTGTGTGTGTGTGTGTGTGTGTGAGAGAGAGAGAGAGAGAGAGAGAGAGAGAGAGAATGAGAGTGAGCACGAGCAGGAAATGTGATTGGGGAATTAAACTCAAGAGATCCTAGAATGTCAAAATAGTTGCTCTTTATTTGTACTTGCAAAAGATTGGGAGAATTCTTTTCCTATATTAAAAAGAAAAAATATTGCACCCTTGCCACTTCTGCCTCATTGCCTTGCTTCCACTTAAAGCAGAACTCCTTGAGATAGTCCTGTAGATCTGTGTCCGTACAACTCCCCTTCCATCATCTTTCTGGCGAAAGTCTCCCTTCTGCCCCAACATCTGTGGTGCTGTTGACTAAATGCAGAGGCAGAGTCTCTTCCTCATCCTGTATGGCACATAAACAGCACCGGGTCTGCTGATCTCTTGCTCCTCCCTGCATACAACAAGCAGTTACTTTGTTTTGTTTTGTTTTTGTCTTTAGAGAAGGGTCTACAGGATGTTGAGGGTCTCACTACTAGATTGGACTCGTGATCTGCCTGTTTATAGCCTCCCAAGAGCTGGGATTACAGGTGCACACCACCACGCCCAGTCTCAGTTGCCTCTCAGCCAACCCGGGAGGTAGGGGTGGGGCTGGCACAGGAGGCTGGGGATTGAACCCCTGGCCCCTGTACCTGCTTGCAGACTCTTTAATCTGCTGAGCTATTTGGCCACCCTTTGTTTTCTTTTAAGGGAAAAGCATGAAAACCATTGAATTGTCAGTATGCTTCATGAAATTGTTGTTTCAATTACAGACATGTTTCTCTTGTCAGGTGAAATGTGTGTTGTCTTAAAAGAAGTTTGACCACAATGGAAAACACCGACATAGAACATGGCAATTAAGAATAGAAGCATCATGGCTCAGGTAGATGGGCCAGAGCCTACTTACTTACTCACTTACCCTGTACCTAGAGCAAATTATTCAATTTTTCTGAGTCTTGGTTTCTTTCTAATATTGGCTGCTATGGTACCAGTCCCATTCATCAGGACTGAACCCTCACCTCCCAAAGGATACCCCCCCCCCCGGGTGTC
>PVJA010030178.1:0-26025 GCA_004027025.1 Myocastor coypus | reverse complement strand
CTCCTCCTCCTCCCATATCTTTTTGCTGCTTCTCTGGTGCACTGTTTTAGGTTGTGTACCTTTTCGCTTTGGGTTTTCATTAGCTGATGGAGTTTCTTCTTAAGGTCTTCTCTGTATGGTGAACTATTAGAAGAGTGAATAACTGCATCTATGTTCATGCGATGACTCATCTGGCTTCAATGTTTTTGAAGTTATGAATCATGCAGACAGAGTCTGTAACATGTTTTTCCTTTATACAACATGGAGTTCAATTTACCTTATACAACCTTACACAATTTTCCTTATACAACATGGAGTTTGTGGTTTACCTTTACTATAAAACATGGTTTTGCTGTGTTGATTAAGTTTGTACATTTTTTCTTTGAATGAATTTCTGCGTTTTGAGGAAGAAGTAATGAGAAAGAGTTTACTACCTTCTAAATATATTATTACTATCATAACTTAGATTCCTAGAAATCCAGGTAACTCAGAGTCAGAAATTAGATAATTAAAGGAAGACTTCCTTCTCTTCCATAGATTCTGTATACGTCATTTTGAAATTATATTTAAACTGTAAAATGTATAGTTTTTGATGTATAAAGAGATGTTGGTCTTTCCAAAATGTGAATCAAGACATTGTTTAGTAGGTGAAATTTCTAAAAATACCCTATGTGCTTTGAGCAGTTCTTTTATTTATTTATTTATTTATTTATTTATTTATTTTTGTATTTTAGGGAAGTCTACAGGTTGTTCAGGGTTTCACTACTACATCAGACTTGCAGTGATCTGCCTGTTTACAGCTTTCCAAGATCTGGACTTACAGGTGTGCGCCACCACGCCCATTCTCAACTGCCATCTCAGTGTGTTCTGGGGGCAGGGCCAGCACTGCAGGCCTAGGGATCGAACCCCTGGCCCCTGCACCTACTTGAAGGTGCTTTAATCCACTGAGATATTTGGCCTGCCCTCTTTGAGCAGTTCTTGAACCTATAAACAAAAACATATTTCAGTGGTACTCTCCTAGCAGTTTGATAACTATGTTTTTTTTCAGAGTTCAGCATGTCAGGCTTCTCATGTTAGGTCTGTCTCAACTTATACATAAATATAATAGAGGTCTTCATGGCATATAGACCTGTTTCAGGAGAACTTGGGTAGAACTTAAAATTTTGCATTTCTAGTAAGTTTCCAGATGAAAGGAAGTTGTCAATACATGCATACTTTAAGTAACTTAAGTGTTAATCTAACATTTGGATCAACTTGAGACCCAGTATACTGGATAACAAGCAAAGGCTTGAGCTATTACAACAGTATGATCCTTATATATGTTAGGTTTGAACTGACATAATTGGCCATGTCAGATATTCTGATGCAAGTAAAATATTTATTGTGGGTATCAAGCAGGATGGCTGTCAAGCAGACCAAGACAGCAGTCAACAAAGAGGGGAGCAGAAGACTTTATAGAATTTTTCAGGGAGGACAATCACAGGCTGGAACAGCAAGGTAATAGCCATGGCACTGTTTTTTTTTTTTTTTGGGTGGGGGGACAAGGGGCTTGAACACTTGAGGGAGAGGTTAATCTTGGCAGGGTTACCTGGCCTGTGGGGGACTTCTAATGTTAACAAAGGAGAGTTTCCATGGTTGTGTGTCCAGGTCAAATTCAGGTGGACCTACTTTTTGGTTTTGGGCTTGGCTCTGCATGGGGCCAAGGGGGAGAGAGTTTGGGGGCAGGTTGCCTGAGAAGCTTTGAATCCTGACCTATCAGTTTAAGTTTCAAAGATGATCACACCATTCATGATGGTATAGGACAGACTTTCAGAAGGATGAGGCAGGATAATTGTATGTTAGAATCCTGCTTTGATAACTTAGAGATTTAGTGAAACTCTGTGTCTAAAATTATTTTTAAAATATGAAAGCTTGGGGCAAAGAACCTGGACTCAATTCTGAGTGCTGAGAAGAAGAAAGAAGGAGGAGAGGAAGGGGAAGAGGGGGAGGAGGAAGAGGGGGAGGAGGAGGAGGGGGAGGAGGAGAAGGAGGAAGAGGGAAAGGAGGAGGGGGAGGAGGAGGGGAGAAGATGAAAGAAGCAGCAGAAGAAGAAAGAGGAGGTGGAGGAGGAGGAAGAGAAGGAGGAAGAAGAGGAGGAGGAAGAGGAAAAAAGGAGGAGAAGTTAGAGATAGAAGGAGGGGGAGGGGGAGAGGTAAAGGGAAGGGACAAGGGAGAGGGAGGAGAAGGAGAAGGAGAAAGAGAGTGGGAGAGGGAAAGGGCAGTGAAAGAAAGAAAGAAGGAAACAAAGAAGCAAAGAAAGAAAGAAGGGGTCATGATTTGTAACTTCTACTTCTATAAGATGTTGAGATGACCAAGGATCCTTTTCCTATAAACATACTTATATTTCTCTCTAGCTATAACTTATAGAAATTATCGAGTGAAAGTATACTGAGTTTTTATGTGTACTTGGCACTTAAGTAAAGATCATAGGCACCAAAGCATTGTTACCACCTTCCTTATGTTATCCATGCTGAGCCTAAGGTGTGGAGCCAAAATCTTTTTTTTCAGCTTACTCAAGGGTACGTAGATCAAAATTTATAGTAGACATTGTTACTATATTTAATCAAAAGCATTCATACTAAAATTTTATTTGCATCTTATTTTTACTAAAGATATTTTAGGATGGGGTGAGGAGGCAAACACAGAAAGAGATATGGCGTCACAGCTTACTGGCCATGTAACATTGGCCAAGGAAATTTACATCACTGCATTTCAGTGTCCTTTACTGTAGAGGTAATAGTACTTTGCAGGGTGGTTATGAGAATTAGAAATTATTTTAGGAAATAAACAAAAACTCCAAGAAAGTTGACATATTGCTTTTGTGATGATTAATCTTGAGTGTCATTTTGACTGGTTTCAGTGGATGGGTGATTAGCAAAGTACACTTAGATACATCTGGGTGGGTAATAGAGTCAAGGCTGTAGGGCAGTGGTGGCGACCCTGTGTCATGCACGATGCAGCAGGCACACAGAGCCCTCTCTGTAGGCACAGGACCCAAGTCCCTCCAGACTTTTAATGTGGGTGGCTAGAATACTTTCAAATCTAAAAATGTATTTATAAAATTCTACATTTGCAGACAATTCTCAAAGACATCAGGGGATGTACAAAGCATTTTCTAGCATGGTGGTAGCTATAAAAGAAAACTTCAGTAACAGACTTTTTTTGTAGATCCATAAGATGGAGGTAACCCTGTTTTTCCTTTTGCCCTTTCTCACTTTGAATTTTTGGCTTAAAAAGACAAATTTGAAGAACTTGATCTTTCGTGGCTACCCTAGTCAAAGTTCGGAAATTTTGAAATCAAGTCTTTGGGATTTCAAGAAAGCTCGATCAGCAAAAACAAAAATTCCATGCCCTGCAACCAGCACTTGAGGTAACAGAGTGTGAAGGGATGGCAAAGTTCTGAAAAAGGAAATCATTAAAATGTGCAACTTTCTGCCTTATAATTTTAATTCAATGAAACCACTTGCTATTGCTTTTCTTACTTTGTTTATATCATCTTATGCTTGGTAGCAGGTTTTTCTTCAGCTTTGAGTTATCTAAATCTGATCTAAGAAATAGACTAGCCGGGCATGGTGGCTCACGCCTATAGTCCCAGCATTTGGGAGGCTAAAGCAGAGGATTAGTGCGAGTTTGATACCAGCCTGGCCTACAAAAGGAAGCTCAAGGCCAGCCTGAACTGCATAGCGAGACCTTGTCTCAAAAAGACAAAAACAAAACAAAACAAAACACTAATAGTTGATCTGAGCGATGCTTATTTTGTGCTCAAATTAACCAAGTATGAGTAATGTTTTCACAAATTATGGGTATTCCCACAACAGGAAAGATTACAGCCATTGTGCAAAAGCATCCCAAATGCAAACTTTTATCTCTGTAACAGACACCTCTTTATATTATTGAATGCTTTGTTATTGTGTTTTCTTTTAAATCAGAGAAGTTAATGGACAAGTTACTTTTTTCCAGTGGTGGCAAATCTACATTGGGGAATTTTACATGGAGAAGTCTAAAATTTTCAACCTCACTGAAGCTAAACTAAATCCATAGTATTCAGTTTAATTGAAGTATTGGTATTGTGTGTGATTAAAAAAAAAATGAGTTTTGAGTTGCAGTTTGAGTATTCAGTTTCCAAAAGCTTCATCATCACTGTCTTAGAGACTAACTATATCCCACCTCCAATTCCTTCAAGCCAGCTGATCGTAGACCAACACCTCAGAAACTGTGCACCAAAATAAAGCCTCTGTCTGTCTGCGTCTGTCCGTCCGTATCTGTCTGTCTGTCTCTCTGTCTATCTATCTATCTATCTATCTATCTATCTATCTATCTATCTATCTATCTATCATCTATCAGTAAAATTAGATATTTTATGCCATAATTGGGATGGGAAGATGATCAATCTATTTTCTAATAATATCTGGAAGCATGGCACCATTTTCCAAATATCTGTCACATTAATTTTGCCTTATTTAATAGTCCTTACTGGCTTCTGGGTAATAGGATTTTCTCAACTAACTTCAGCTTTGTCCACGGTGTAAATCTCCCTGTTTTTGATTTCTTATTTCTTCAGGGTCATTTTTTTTTTTTCTCTTTTCTTCCCTTTCTGATACAGGAAAGGAGTGAATGCTCCCTCACCTTGCTCTGTGCCAGCGTGGAGGTCCGTGGATTCATGCAAAGAGAAGAAGAAGCAGGAGCTAAAGTTACCAAAGGACTTGAATAGTGAAGGGCTGTGTACTTGAGTCCTATTGTCCTCTGTAATGACTGTTGTAAGCAGGAATGCTTTGGCTGCTGCCTAGCCTTTGTTCTGATTCCTGAGTCTTCAGAGGTGCATTATACGTTATGTGCCTGAAAAACAGAGTGTGATATTCCATGCTCTGCGCTTACCCAATCTCTCTTTATGGCCTTAGAGGTCTTTCCTTATTTTTCTCCAAGGACAATTTTTTATGTGGCTCTCTTCACTTAGTTCAGCAAAACAAAGGAAGAAGCAGAGGCAGAAACAGCAGGAGTAGGAGGAGGAAGAGGAGGAGGAAAACAAGAGTAAGAGGAGGAGGAGGAGGAGAAAGTGGAAGAGGAGGAGGAGGAGGAGGAGGAGGAGGAGGAGGAGGAGGAGGAAAAGATTGTAAACACACCTTTTTCCTTTAAGGGTTACAAATAAATTTAACCACAAGATGAAGGGCTTCCTGCTCCTTGGTCATGTTAGCTACATGTGCATCTCTGCACAGAAACAAGTTAATTTATCCAAAAGTGCATACATGTTTTCTGTTCTTTTTCATATGTGCTCTTTTCCAGAGTCATAAGTGTGAGCAAGTGTGCGTTAATCACCTCGAGGGGACATGGTGCACACACAGTGGCATGCACTAGATATCTATACATATCCACTTCATGTATGCTATTTATTAGAGGATTTGGACACCAAGGAATCTAATAGTTGAGAGTTCTGTACAGCAATATCTTAAAGGATTCTTTTGTTCTTGACATCTCAATACAACTTTCTTATTCTGGGGTCCATCAGACAAAGCTTGACTACCTCAAATTTTAAAAATGTCTTACCTCTTCATAATGTCTATTGCATTTTTTTTTTTTTTTGTCTTTTTGAGACAGGGTCTCACTGTACAGTTCAGGCTGGCCTTGAGCTCAGTTTTGTAGCCCAGGCTGGTCTCGAACTCTCACCGATCCTCCCGCCTCAGCCTCCCAAGTGCTGGGATTACAGGCGTGCGCCACCACACCCAGCTTCTATTGCGTCTTTGATTACACTTTTACTTCAATCATTTCACAGGCCTCTCCCCCATGTAGCTGAGATAGGTCAGGAATCTACTTCTAAGAATCTGGGTGCCACAAGCAGATTTTGGACAAGTGAGTCAGCCTTTTCCATGGCGAGTCCTCTTCAGGTGTGCAATCTGAGCGTTGGCAGCTGTGGCTCTGAAAAATGCTAGCTCACATGGATGTCTATCAGCACGTTGAGAGACTCTTACTGTACCTTTCAGATAGTTCCTTGGCCATCTGCAATGTCAGGTTGACAAAGTTTTGGCACAAAAGTCCAGAATATAATCAGGCTCTTAAAACCCCTGTTGGACCTTGGGGTGAACCCACACTTACAGACAGGGAGGCTGCCAAACATGAACTAAAATACTCACACTTGTTTTTGACAACAGTGCTCAGATTAAGTTTCAACAATTGCTATTTTGGGTAGGAAGCTATGGCAGAAATGTCTGCAGATTCCGGGTGGCTGTAATGCTTCTGTAAAGCCACCTTTCAACATGTTCCATTTGCCTGCTTTCAAGGACTCAGCTGTGTTGTTGCCTTCACAAGCAGCCTAAAAAAGGTAAATAGGGAGGCCTGAGAGGAACTTCTGAAGAGCGGCCCTTGGGAAAGGGCACTTGAGGAATCTCGCTGCCTAAGATGAGGCTTTGGAGTGTGAAAGTAACAGCAAAAGGTGTTTTCCAAGTGCCTGCCTGTAAAGATGGACAAGACTTAGCTTGGAGAACTGGTAGAAGTCAACGGGAATGCAGATGTCATAAGGAAACAAGGTTAATCGTTAATAGGAATGCGCAAATTAAACCTTCATTAGAATATCTAAAAGCCTAATCTCACTGCAAAGCCAGGGACTATTTTATGGAATGGAACATTACCTAACATAATCCACATATTGCTAGAATTGAAACAGGATGATTCTATGTGAAGCTTTCTAAAAAATCTTTGAACCACAGGGGCATGGTTTGAAATGAACACTTTCTGCCACTCCTTTGGAGAGCTGAAGAGGCTTAAGCTTTGATTGAATCTGCTATATATAAGGAAGGTAAAAGACAAAGCAAGAATCTAATCTTGTGAGCGATCTTGGGTGATAATGACCTTCTACTACAGATGTATCTCCAAAGAAACACATTTCATTGTTGAGGAAACCGAATATTTTTTTCTTTTTATGTATTTGATACAGGGTCTCGCTAAGCAGCTCTTGTTCAGTGATCCTTCTGTTTTCAGCATCCCCAGCCCTGGGATTGTAGCTATGCCCCACTATGGCCAGTCTTGGTGGCCAGCTCAGCACTCCCACAAGTGGGGCCCTAGCAGCATGTGGTGCCGAGGATCCAATCCGCTCTTGCACTTGCATGAGCAGGTGCTTAGTGTTCCTGAGCTATCTTGTTGGCCCCTGAGTCTTTTCTTTCTCTTAGGAAAGGTCACATGATTACTGAACTGAAATAAATTAGCTACTTGGCCATGTAGAAGAGTTGTCAACATCAGGAAAAAAAAAAAAACTAACTTGGGTTGATCTTATTCTCTTAAATCGAAAGAAAGTTATGTCTTCATCTCTGGATGTTTGTTCTATAATTGAGAAATTTTTGGTGAGTTTATTTCTAATTCTGAGAATACCATGGAGAACAGGACAGTTGCATTACTCAATTTCTTTTTATTGTATACTTTGAATAAAGAAAAAATAGAGTTCAGGAGGATATTATGACCACAAATTGGATCAGAGAAATGTATCTGATAACTTATATAAAGTTATATCACATCATATGTAAAAAGCCACATGAGACACTTTGCACATCCAAAGGAGAGAAAGGTTGCACACCTGATGCAAGAAAAGCATTAAACCGGGATCATTGAATAGGTCTTTGATAATCACTATGCTCACCATTCAGGGATGAATAGCAACAGCAAAATGCATAAGATTTTAAGAGAATCAGGTTTGGTGAAGAACTTCACTTAGTTTCCAGTGACATGAGAATCATGATACACATCTCACAAGGCTAGCAGAAGAATTTCAGATTTAATATTTGACATACTTGACCAGAGAATATTCTTAAAATGTACAGTATAAAATACATGGTAAGCACTCAAGATCCTAGTATCTTATACAGAAATGTATAAGATAATGTATAAGACTAATGTAACCAAATCTGAAAGGCAGAAAAACTTATTATAATTATTATAATAATTATAATATATACACTACTTCTGGTACATTTATAAAACGTTTTTTAAAAAGCCTGGCTCTTGCAGGAAAGATTGATAAGGCAAATGTGGGGCTTAATTTTCTATGAGCTGCCAAGGAAGAAACAGGATCCTTAGAGACGTTACTCTGACTTTCCACTTCACGGACTGTGCTTATGTTCTTGAATTTAGCTTGGCCCTAGTAAATAGCAGAAGGAAATCCCTAAATAAATGTCTTTGCTGAGTGAAAGATATAGCCTGACAGATATCCAGAACTAGCAAGTTTTCTGGTAATAAGTATGAGTGATAAGGCCATTATAACAGATTTATTAAAATAAACTGCTCTAAGTAATAATATGTCCAGCTACAAGACCTAAGTCACTGAAAATGTTAAATATTACACAGGAAGCTCTTTACATTGTTGGCTCAGCTGAACCAAAATGAGCCAGTCCTGAATATTCCAAGATGGGAAAAAGAAATTACTGAATAATTAAGTTTGTAGTAAATTTTTGCTACATTTTATCTGTGGGCTTGCAACTTTCTGCTTCAGTTAATGTGGAATGAGGAATATGTTGTGAATATCAGAAGCTAATTTTCCCTCAAAATTCTTGCTTGCTGGGATCGTAACTGAGGTTTTGACTTCTTCCCAGAAGCCACAGGAAGCTCTAAATACAGACCATAATTGGAAAGGCTACAAGGAATGTGAAACCTGGGATAGTGCTTAAGAATATCTCCAGGAGGGTGGCAGGGACAATCAATAACAATACTGAAGTTCAGGCTCTTGGGGGAATTTGTATTTGATAAAAAAGCAGGTACTGCCAGAATGTTCTGATGTCTTGAAGAGGGATGTGGTTAAAAACGTGAAGACTGGTGATTATGACATCAAGCACATAATCTCTGTTTCAGATGTTTATGCATTCAGCAAATGTTAGGTGTCTTAATGCAAACACATACTGATGAGGAGAAAATGAGAGCTATTATTCCTGTTCTGAAGCACCTAAAACCCTTTCTAGTAGTATAAGAAATGCATTCAGAGATTAAATTGCCATACATACTAAAATAATAGCAACCATCAAATTTATCTCTAGTTTGCTTTGTAAGTTAGACCTCTTACAAGCTTATTGAGTTTAAATTCTGGATTTTTACTGAATAGAGCAACAGGTGTCATAAAATAAATTCTGTTTAAGTAGTATGTGTTATTCTATTTTGTTAAAGCATTATTTGTAATATGTAAAGCAATCCTGCAACATAGAGCTAATTAATAATAGGTTATAAATTATGTGGTGAATTATAGGCTTTTTTTTTTCTTTTTGTCTCTCTGATGATGCTTTCAGGGCATGATGGGTAAGGCCTTGTAGAGCTGGGGATTGAACTCTGCTCCCCTGCACCTGACTGCATTGGTCTGAGCAGACACTTAAACAACTGTGCCAGTCAACAGGTCCCCCAAAGTTGAGAAGGCCTTTTTCCTTTTTTCTTTTTTAAGGTGGTGAAGTATAAAATAAATGTCCTTTTGCAAATGAAGAGCTTGAGGTTCACAGGAGTTGTGAGTGTTGGAACTCAGATTTATTTCATCGTAGACTAATGTAACCAAAGAAACACAATGAATATTTAATTTTTTATCTGCACAGTAAAAGATGAAATAGTATTTTAAACAGATGAGAAAAATAAGGAGCATGATGGGAGACTGAAGGTGTTGAAGAAGGTAAGGGAACACAAGGCATGAGAAATCTGAAAAATGATTAAGTCAGGTTTCTCCAGAGTAGGAGTTGTTGTTCTGAAAACAAGGCAGGAACACACAGGGAACTTAGTTGGCAGAAAGAATTCAATAAAAGGAGATAAGTGCTTGTGGAGTAGCAGAGTACTTCAAGTGGCCAATGATGCACGCTTGAAATTACTTTAAAGGCCAGTTAGTCATTTTCCTCCTTATTATCATAATCAGCTTTGCTCAGTAAAGCAAAGGCCCTTAAATTCTAGCTTTCTTCACCAAAGCTAGGTCTCTTTACTCTTGCTTGAATGCTGAAAATATCAGTGCTTAACAATTTATAATACCTATCTCATGATTTGATGATTGCATTCAAATTAATATAGAACTAAGTGATCCAGTTTCATAAGATTGAAAGTACTTATTCTGAAGGCTTTACCTTTAGCAAAGGTAAGTATATTAATAAGAATAGGTTTCACTGGGCGTGGTGGCGCACGCCTGTAATCCCAGCACTTGGGAGGCTGAGGCAGGAGGATTAGTGTGACTTTGAGACCAGCCTAGGCTAAAAAAGTGAGCTCAAGGCCAGCCTGAACTACTATATGGTGAGACTCTGTCTTAAAAAATAAAAAAGAAAGAAAGAAAGAAAAAGGAAAGAAAGAAAGAAAGAAAGAAAGAAAGAAAGAAAGAAAGAAGGAAGGAAGGAAGGAAGGAATAGGTTTAGAAAGGAAAAGTAGGTGAAGATAAGGTGGAGACATGCCAAGCACCTGTTGCACAGCAAATTCTCAAGCAGTAAGTAAACTAAATGGCTACAGGATGTTTCACAGTAAGGTGAAAACCACATAGTTTAAAATGGTACCTCAAAATAGTGTTTTAAAAATTATAGCGAAAGAGTTTGCAACCTGTTAGAAGGTGATATTCACTTACTGAAGTTGATATTCACAACTCTCTAAGTCCCAGAATATCTCCAGCTATAAGCTCTCTAAAGAGGTGCAGTTCAAAATAAGGCCATTACACTTCCAATCAGATCAGTCTAGGGTCCTTTTGTCTGATTAGAAGGAAATAACAAATTGCCAAGGTTTTGTTCTACCAGCAGTCCTGATGTCACCACGGAGTGATGATGCCAAAGGTCAAGCTCACGGACCGCTGGTTTGTGCTGCTGCTATATCCTCCCTTGAGTACTCACTTGTTCTACACCTTCTAGGTCAGCTTTGCCAGGTGCTCCTCGGCGCCGCTGAACTTCACTAGCTGCTGGTCTCTGGAGCTCTTCACTGCCAGCAGCTTCTAGTGTTTATTGTTCTTTCTTTTGAACCAAGTGCTCCATCCAGACCACAGAGGATAAGCATATTAAGCAGATTTATCACACATTTGTAGCCTGGGGAAAAGAATTAGGAGGCAAGTTGGCAGGACCAACAATGCAAGAATTGTAACGGAGCCTCTGATGCAGTACAGTGAGGGTGTGCACATAGCGGGAACTCTTCTGGATGCACCTGAGAATTGTACGCAGAGGGCTGATTCTACAGGAGTAGAAGGCATGTGATTGGCCCAAGTGCGGTCCTGTGGTAGGTGTGGGGCTCCAGCTCAGCTGGAGTCTTCTCACAAGTGAGCCAGTAAGGAGGCAGGGCTGAAACTCAGGGCTATTAAATGCTAGTTTGGGGAGTTGGAAATCTGAACAATTGGCCCAGATCCTTTCCTCCCTGATCTTAGCCACACCATGGGGCCCCTTCTTTCTTCAAAAACAGAACAATTGTGTCTAAAGTGGACAGTTCAGGGGAGAGGAAACACACTGATAAGTGAACTATAACCATGTGGAGTGGAGTGGAGGAGAGACGGCTCATAAAGACACTATAACATCCATTCCATTGGGTGCAAAGAAAGAGGCAACAGAACGTGACGGAGAGGGTGTGACAGGCCCTACCGAATTCACTTTCCCCTTTGAGCTAGTAAGAAAATGGGAGGGTCAGGCACTTACTGCCTGGCTCCTTTAGACTTGCCCTGATGAAACCTGGTTGGTGTCTCATAAAAGTAGAAGATTAAGACCTAGAAAGTAGAAGAGAGACGTGCATCAGCAATGCACACACACAGAACAATGGTCATGTGAAGGAGGAGGAAAAGGTACAGATCTGTAAGCAAAGAAGCAAGGCTGCAGGTAAAAGCTAACCTGATGCCATTTTGATCTTGGGCTGGAAAGCTTCCAGAATTAGGGGGAAATAAATTATTGTGTTTAAGCCATCCAGCCCATGCTGTTTGTTATTGTGCCAGTAGAGTATTGATAAACAAATTTCGAGAACCTAGAACCAAAGATAAAGTTGAAATGAATCTACATATCTAGACCAAAGTATTTATTGGAAGAGACAGAAAAGAAAAAAAGTAATGCTTCCAGGAGGAGAGTTAGGGAGGAGGAAAATGAAGATGTCGGAGCAAACAAGAAAAAAATTGTCTGAAGGAACTGGTAAGGTATCCAAATCAGAGAGACGGTGATGAAATTGTAATATTTGAAAGAAAGAGATTGTACTGGGTGAGTTTCTTAGTTTTATAGCTTTATAAAACAGGGCTTCAAAATACCTTATACAGGATGGCTGAAACTCTCGTAGAAAGTCTGCAGCCTCATGGAACTGAACAAACAGAAGACAAAATTTTACACGACAGTATGAGACGGGAAATTCTGGAAAGGAGAAATTCAAAGACAGTTACTTTAATTTTCTGGATAATATTTTATTTAACTTTGGACTGAGCTCAGAATTATGAATTTGAGGGTGGATTCTTGGAAGTCCAGATAAGTTTAGAACTGCGGATGCAAAGTCTATCCGAGCTGTGAAGAGACAGGGTTTGGTATTAATCTTCTCAGGCTAATGTGTCTGTACGTAATCAGCGAACATTAGAGTAACATAAAAGAATCTGTAGTCTGTACCACATACATTGCCATATCTACTGAATAGTTCAAATGTGGCTCACAAACGGTGAAATAGGAAGACCTGGCCTATTCTCAAGACGAAAGATAGGGAGACCAACCAGGTATTGGAATTAATAGACAGAACTTTAAAGTAAATATTGTAAGTATTTAAAAGACTAAATAATCATACTCTAATCACAAGTGATAGGGAATGCTCACCAATGGAAAAAAGAACAGTAGAACTGAAAGTACAGAAACCAAACTATGAAGAATTTACTAGATAGGCTTCATAACAGAATGGAGATGGTAGGAGGGTCCGGGAGCCGATATAAGGTATCCAACCTGAGAAACCTAGAATGTCTGAGACAGAGGACCTATTCTTTTGGCATGATACAAAGAAGCCTAGCATAAATACTGGGAAGCCCGAGTGCTCTTGGGGAACGGAGACATGGGGCAGAAAAATAACTGAAAGAAAATAGAAACAAAATTACTAAGTGATTCAAGCCATCAATTTGCAGTAGTATACATAGAATGGGAACTGGGAGCAGCCCACTGGGAGCACCCAATGCGGAAGAATTAGGAAAGAAACCCTAAAACTGCTATGAAGACCACAGCACACAATGCATTAATTATTGCAACTCTCCTGCTTACCTGTTTTGTAATTCTGTTTTACTGTAATTTTATGCCCAGAAAATAAAAAACAAAATAAAACTGACTCAAAGTTCACCTTTTTATTTTTACAATGCATTGGCAATTTTAAAGAATATCAGTGACAAAATACTTATTTTATTAAAATTTCCTATTGATCTAGCCGGGCGTGGTGGTTCACGCCTGTAATCCCAGCACTTGGGAGGCTGAGGCAGGAGTATTGGTACGAGTTCGAGACCAGCCTGGGCTACAAAAGTGAGCTCAGGACCAGCCTCAACTGCATAGCGAGACCCTGTCTCAAAAAGATAAAAAAAAAAAAAAAAAAATTTCCTATTGATCTAAATCCTAAATAATGATTATACTTTTTTCATTCTCTTTCTCTTTCTCTTTCTCTTTCTCTTTCTGTTTCTCTTTCTCTCTTTCTCTTTCTCTCTCTCTCTCTGTCTCTGTCTCTGTCTCTTTCTGTTTCTCTTTCTCTTTTTCTTTCTCTCTTTCTTCTCTCTTATCTTTTCTTTTCTTTTCTTTCTTTTCTGTTCCTTCCTTCCTTCCTTCCTTCCTTCCTTCCTTCCTTCCTTCCTTTCTGCCTGCCTGCCTGCCTTCATTCTTTTTTTTTTTTTTGTAATTTACGACAGAGTCTTCAGGGTCTATAGGGTCTCACTATGCAGATCGGACTCCTAGTCTCAATCACCCTCTCAGTGTGCCCTAGAGGGTGAAGCCAGCATTGTTTGCCATAAATCAAAGCCTGGCCACTGCATTTGCCTAAGCAGGCACTTTAATCCACTGAGCTATTTGACTGGCTTTAACAATGGCTATTCTTAATTTTTATTTTTAATAATATTTACATTTAAGTGTTAAATTAACATAGCTTTTACTTATCCTTTAGTTAACATTGTAGTCTGAAAAGTTAGCTTGTGGTACTGTTATCACATATTTAACCCTTATATTCATATGTGTATTCATTCTAGTACCTCATAAAATCTGATAAAGTCTAGTGTGTGTAATTTTGTGAACAGCTTCTGTGTGTAGTGCTATATAATCCTGAATTTAAACAAACTATACATTCAAAATAGTCTGAGATAACTCTGTAACTCTAAAGATAGAACTTTGACCACACACTTCTTGGTTTTATGAATGCCATTTTTCTCTGTAACCACATAGATTTATTATTTGAGTTTAAATTTGGAGTATAATATTTCTTATTAAGAAGTCTGTCTCAGTTACAGTTCTTTCATTGCTGGGACAAATACCTGGCATGCAAAATGAAGGAAGACAAGGTTTATTTAGCTCACAGTTAGTGGGAGTTTCAGTTCATACTCAGCTGGCTTCAAGGCCAAGTGGCACATGGCAGGGAATAAGCTGTCATTGCCATGGCAAAGAGCAGAGAGCAAAACAAGTGGTAGTACCTCAGGCAGCTAGATAGCCTCTCTCTCCTCTTTACATTATAATGCAGAATAATTTCCCCAAGGCACACACACCCACCATTCCAGCATTGGATCAAAAAGCAATCACAGCTCCGTAAGCTAATCCATGACTGCATGAGACTTTGGGGGAACAACTAGACACAAGCTTAGAAATTTTTTATGGTCTTGAAAAATATTTTAACAATTGAAATACATTCTTCATTAGTTGCTATCTTTGTTTTAGTCTAAAGAATATACTAACAAAAGAAAATAGTGCTAAAGTGATATACTTAATAATTGGATAAGTGAAGATTTTACAGAGTCAGATTAAAATTCACTAGATTTTAGGAAATTAATTACATAAGAGCTTCTATATAAGATTTGAATTAAAGTATTAAAGCTAAAACTACTAGCTGTTAAAAAGTGTAATGAAGTATGCATTTTTGTTCTACTGGTACTTGGAGGACTAAATCTTTGGGACTATTGTTCTTACACCAGAAACTATCTAATAATTGCTCTGACCTTTGTAAAGACATTTGAAATGAAAATCTCTCATGAAGCTGGGCATGGTGGTGCACGCCTGTAATCCCAGCACTTGGGGGGCTGAGGCAGGAGGATCCATGCAAGTTTGAGACCAGCCTGGGCTACAAAAATGAGCTCAAGAAAAAAAAAATGAGCTCAGGGCTAGCCTGAACTGCATAGCGAGACACTGTCTTAAAAAAAAAAAAAAAAAAAAAAAAAAAAAAAAAAAAAAAAAAAAAAAAAAAAAAAAAAAAAAAAAAAAAAAAAAAAAAAAAAGAAAGAAAGAACGAAAAAGAAAATCTCTCACGAACTTGAAAGGGTGATGACCCAGTAGAACTCAACAAAGAAACTTTTTTCAAAAGGCAAGAGGCAATTGAGGCCATAGGTCTGAATTCATTTTTCAATATTAATGCCTTCAACATCGCATAACATTCATGACCACTGTGAAGAAGTGTAAGTTGGCATGTCTGAAGCATGGACATTAGAAGTGAGGCACTATTCAGATGAAGCTTGGATGAAGGACAGCAATAAATCATCTCCTAAAACACTGACAAGGAAGAGACAGAAATGTTAGCAAGAACCACACTTAACAGAACTAGAAGCGTGAAGAGGAAGATGGCTCTAGTAAGGCCAAGACTGTCGAAGAAGAAATACCAAGTGATGTTTTAACCTATTTTGATACTAATGTTGGTCAGTACTATTCCCAGATGGCAAGATCTGAAGAGCTAAGAGAGGGATTGAACCTTTTCAAATAACTATGGACCTTTTTTTGCTCTTCAAAGAAAGGGAGAAAAGAGCAAAGGAAACAATTGACACTTGAGATGCCAGGATCCTACAAATCTTTACTAATAGCAAGAAGGTAGCATTTTCATTAGCTCAGCAGTCGAAGCACCTGCCTGGCAAGTGCGAGGACTCAGATTCAATTCCCGGTACCACATGTAATGTCAGCCACTGAAGCCAGACTCTTGTCATCCCAGTGCTGGGGAGACTGAGACAGGAAGATCACTGTGAGTCCAAGACCTGAGACCTTGTGCCAAATAAACAGATAAATAAATAAAAACAAATAAACAATTATTTTGCCGTGGATTGTAGATATTGAGACCTCAAAATAAACATCTGATTTTATAATTTCCTTTAAATTTCTTTGAAATTAAATGCAGTGGTTTCTGTACAGTATAACTCCTGCTTTTTGTTGTTGTTGTTTTGTTTTGTTGGTTTTTGTATTTGGGTATTTAAGGCACTGAAGATCCAGCTCAAGGCTTTGTGCTTGCCAGGCAAGCCACTGAGCTATCTGCCTGCCCCTACATCTCCTGCTTTTTTATCATGATTGTTTTATATCATTATTAACTAAAATGATTTTGTCATAGAGAATAAAAAGTATCAAAAGTACTTGCTGCAAGTATTAAGTATCTTAGGCATGTCATTATTTATGCATAATAAGAGAATGAATTATTCTTATAAGTTGATCATTTTAATTACAGAGAAGTTCAAGTGACTTGTTAAAACTATTCCTTTTTTATGAGATAGGGTAGAAAAACTATTTCATCTACTAGCGACTCCCTTTTCTTAGTGTATTTCAAAAAATCCAGTTTTACATAAAAAATTAAAATCCAAAAACAGCAGTCTTTAAATTAACTACATTAACTCAATGTGAGACTTTTAAAAATTTATTGTTGTACCATCTGTATAATGCAAATTACAGTAGAAATTTCTGTGGTTACGTGGTAATAAATGGGAACAGCTACTGAAATATTCACTCATTATATGGGCTAAGAAACAAATCTACTGAACTGGCGAGATGGCTCAGTGGTCTAAAGCACCTGCTTATGAAAGCTTAGGCAACCTGCAGGGACTTCACCTCAATCCCAGTGCCACATGCTGTGCCACCCCCACCTGCAAGGCAGGTTGAGCTGGCCATTAAAAAAAAGAGAAAATAATCTGTCAGTGTACATATAATGCCATACACAGGAATGGTATAGCTTACTGTTTGACTTTCTCAGGTATAGGAATTTAATGCGTTTAACCATTCTGATAATAGCTATAGCAGACTAGTTCCTGAATGCCCTAAGGATACTGAAATCCTTATTTGGACAGAAGCTGCACAGATTCTCTATGTAGCTTAATTCATCTCTGCATTACTAATAATACTTGTTGCAATATAGATTCTATTTGTGTTACATTTTTTAAAGGGGGAGAGGCTTACTGTTAACCCAGAGGTTTTAGCCCAGGTTTTTGGCTATGGTTCACTGGTTTCAAGGTAGAATCTTCATGGCAGAGAGCCAGGTGTGGTGGCACATGCCTGTAATCCTAGCACTTGGGAGCCTGAGGCAGGAGAATCCGTGTGACTTCAAGACCAGCCTGGGCTACAAAAATGAGCTCAAAGCCAGCCTGAACTGCACAGCGAGACCCTGTCTCAAAAAGACAAAAAAAAAAAAAAAAAAAAAATCTTCACGGCAGAAAAGCTCTCTTACTCATAGCATCCAGGAAGCACAGAGCAAGAAAATGGTCACAAAAAGAAACAAGCAAGGACAAAACATGGTCCCCAAGGTCATGCTCCCTTAACCTATTTTCTCCAAATGTGACCTGTATCTTAACAGACCATTAAGCCATGGACTCATCAATATGGTGTGTGTGTGTGTGTGTGTGTGTGTGTGTGTGTGTGTGTGTGGTAGAGCTCTCACTATGTAGTTCAGACTCACAGTGATCCTCTGGTTTTTCGGCATCCCCAGTGCTGGAATTACAGGTGTGCAGCATCATGCCCAGTCTCATGGCTGCTTCAGCTCATCCAGGGGTGGGGCCAGCATGGCATGTGGTATGGAGGATCAAACCCCAGTCCATGTGCTTACCTAAGCATAGGAGCTCAGTCTTCTGAGCTATCTTGCTAGCCCTGGACTCATGCATATGTTAATTCACTGGGGTCAGTACTCACACAATCCAGTCAGTTTCCAGGAACACCTTCATCCAGCCAGGTTGACAATTGATGTTGTTTGGCCTAAGTGAAGACAGGAGACTTGAGAATTCCTTGATGCTCTTTGAATTTCCCATCTTCCTTATGGTTTATGGTGATCTGAACTGGGGGAACATTTATGGAACCAGCCATGTCTCTATTCCAAATGAGTGTCCTTCTGAAATAAAATCTTGCACATTAATGCAGGTTTTTTAGTATTAATGGCTCCTCTCTTCAAATACCTATCTCTATTAAGCCAGATTTACTTTATTTTTAATATGTGTTTAAATATATATATATATATACATATACATATATATATATATATATATATATTCATGATAGATAAAATATTAGGATACATTACATTTATCCTGATACATAGGATTCATTATATTTACTCTGTGGAATAGCTGCCTGTACTTAATGAATCTTATTCTGTTTCCCCTTTTCTCTCCATCTCTAGATCTCCTTTACATTTGCAAAAGATCTATCTCCCTGTTTTCTATTGTTTACTTTTTATTTTATTTTCAAATCGTTGACATTTGCATTTCTATGTAAAAGAATATAATGTTAGCCTCATATGACTGGTTTACTTCATTCAACATTATTGTATTGAGGTATATACATTTTCTTATAAGGTACTGAAACTGTTCCTTCTTTAAGGCAGAACAGTACCTTGTTACCTAGAATTATCACATACCACCCACTGATCTGTCAGTGGCATATGGTCTCCTTCAAAGTCTTAACTGTTATAAGTTGTGCTGCTGTAAATGAACAGGCATCCATCATTAAGGCATGGCATCTTTAACTCTTTTGGAGTGATGCATAGGAATGGGAAGAGATGAGTCAACTAGAATTTCTATTTCTAGATTTTTGATCAATCTCCGTGCTGATTTTATGTCTGTTGTCTCAGTACACACTCTCACCAAAACAGAGAAAGGGACCCGTCCTCCAGAAGCTTCGCTAGCATTTGCTGAAAAAGGAATCTTAATATCTTACTTTGTATTTCTCTGATAGCCAGAGATGTTGAATACGTATGTACTTATAAATCATTTGTACTTCTTTGTCTGAGAAGTGTCTACCCACTTCAGTTGTCCATTTATTTATATGATTTATTTATTATTTTTTATGTATTTTAGTACAGGGTTTACGTGGTCTCACTATGTAGATCATAGATCAGATTCATAGTCACTGATTCTCCTGTCTTCAGCCTCTCAAGTGCCAGGATTACAGGCTCATGCCACCACACCCAGTCTCAATAACCTTCTCAGCATGATCTAGGACAGGGCTGGTATGGCATGCCGGGGATCGAACCCCAGCCACTGATCTCTGCCTAAGCAGGTAGTTTAGTCTGCAGAGCTATCTAGCTAGCCCTTCTTTTTTTATTTTTAAGTGAATATTATGTATATCTTAGATGGAGATAAAGCAGAGATGTCAGAGTAGTGGCTATGAACATTTCATCTCATTCTACAGGTTAATTTTTGACTCTGCTGTTTTGCCTGCCATAAAGAAGCTGTTTAATTTTATATAATCTCTTCTGCCAATGCTTGATATTATTTCTTGAACCACTGTAGTTTTGCTTATAAATTCCTTTCCTGTATCTATCCTTTCAAGAATTGTACCTATTTTTTTCTTCCAGCATATTAAGTGTTTTGTTTTATAATTTATGTCTTTGACTCATTGTGATTTTATTTTGGTACATGGTTAGAGATATGGGTCTGAATTGAATCTTTCACATGTGTGTAAACTTTTCCTGGCACTGTGTTGTAGAGACTGCCTTTTGTCCAGCATTTAAGATTAGATGATTTATTATGGCCAGGGTTGTTTCTTAACTCGTAAAAATTTCAAAATTGCTTTTTCCAGTTCTTTGAGGAATGCTATTTGTATTTGGCTGATATTAAGTCCATATATCAGTATTTGTGGTGCAGTCATTTGGCAAACTGGTTTTGCTTATCTAGGAATAAGAGGCATTTTCCAATGTCCTCTTCGATTTCAGTTTTTACAGTACTTTAATTTTCTTTACAGAGCTTTCCTACTGCCTTGGTTAGGTTAATTACCAAGTATTTAATTTTTCTTGATGCTATTATGAATGGTATCATTTTCCTAATTTATTTCTCATTGAGTTCATTGTTGTGGTAAAGAAACACTATTTATTGTGTGTATTGATGTTGTGTCCTGCTACGTTACTGAATTTGGTTGTTAATTCTTGGAATTCCTGGAATCTTGGATGAAAATCTTTAGATCATTTACAAATAATGTTAATTTGGTTTCTTTCTTTCCTACACATATCCTTTTATTTCATTCTCCTGCTTGATTGCTCTGGATAACGTTCATAAACACCATATTGAACAAGACTAATGACAGCTAACATCCCTCCTGTGTTAGCCCTTTTTCTCATTGCTGAGACAAAATACTCAACGCTCATGAGTTAAGGAAAGATTGATTTCACTTGCAGGTGGTAGATGTTTCAGTGCATATTGGCTGGCTCCAAGGGAAGGTGGCACATGCCAGAGGGCAACAGTTCATGGTTACAGAAAACAGCAAAAGTACTGAGCACAAAAGGGAGAACAGAAGCCCCTTTTACCTTAACCAGACTGCTGGGATTAGAGTAGTGCCAATTCAATCAGTGGACTGATCTACCCCTTACCCACCCTTAATTCTAGTACCCTTAATCCCAACATTGTATTATAAATGATCCACAAATGATACAGCTGCCTCCTAAAAAACCTCATCTAAAAGAGCATGAGGATTTCTGTAATCTTCCATATAAAAACCATGACACCACCCTTGTTCCTCATTTGATAGAAAGAGTTCAGTCCTTCCTCATTTAGTATTATGTTAGCAATAGGTTTGTCATGGTTTTTACAAAATAATGTAAGATCTTATATATTTATTTTTTTCATAATTTGTATCATGAATGGATGTTTGATTTTGTCAAAGGCTTTCTCTATACCTATTGAGATGATCATGTGATTTTTGTCCTTGTTTCTATTTATTCAGTGTATTGCATTTATTGCTTTGATTATGTTGGACCATCTTTCCGTCTTTCGGATGAAGTTTACTCAGTCATGATGTGGGACTATTTTTGATGATTTGTTGCATTGTTTGCTAGTATCTTTTTGAGGATATGTGTATTAAAGAGATTGGCTTATAGTTTTTGAATTTATTTATTTATTTGTTTGTTTGTTTGTATTTATTTTGGTTGGGTTCTGATGTCATTTTGCAATCAGGTTAATGCTAGCTTCCAGGAATGAATCTGAAAGTACCCCATGCCTTGAATTTTATTAAAGATTTTGAAAAGTATTGATATTATATCTTCCCTTAAAGATTTGTAGAACTCAGAAGTGAATTCACTAGGTACTGGGATTTTTCTTAGTTGCTAAATTTCCGAATTGCTGCTTCATTTTTTTGCCCACTATTAGATTGTTCTAGGTTTTTTTAAGAGAATACAAAATACTAACTACAAATTTATAAACAATATCAAATTTCATGAGACAAAATAAGATGTTTGATAGCATTTCTTGTATTGCATAATGTTGTCTTCAGTTTAGATGTTCAGATTACCAGATACATGCATGCAAATTTGGAAAAGGAAAGATAAAGAGGAAAAAAGTTATAAGAAATTAAGAAGAGATAGAGGGAAAATGAATAAAGAAGACCAATAAAAAGCATTAACTGCCCCTTTTCATAGAATAGCAGAAATCCACACTACAATTACCAAAGCTAACCTGCATACATACTTGTATATATCTCCCCCACTCCCTCACCTGTATGTCTTCTTGGTTTAGTTTTAGCAATTCATATATGTTTAGAAATCTTGGGGCTGGGGAGATAGCTCCGTGGCACAAATGCCTGCCTGACAAGTGCAAGGTCGTGAGTTTGAACCTCAGTCCCACAAAAAAAAAAAAAAAAAAAAAGAAATCTCTCCATTTTTTCTAGGTTATCCAACATTTATTTTTTATGTATTTAATTGTTACAGGGCCTCACTATACAACTCAGACTCACAGTGATCCTCCTGTTTTCAGCCTCCTCAGCACTGGGATTGCAGGCATGAGCCACTAAATCCAGACTCTGGACAGCTTAGCCTGCCCAGGGGCAGGGCTGGTGCAACATGTGGCACCAGGGATGGAACTGTGGTGCCGGCCCTTGCCTAAACTTACCTAAGCAGGCACTTGAGTCCACTGAGCAATCTCGCTGCGTCAGCAGCAACTTGTTAAAATTCAAGTTTTCATAGCAGTTGCACGTGATCTTCTGGATTTCAGTAATGTCTGTTGTGATTTCACCTTTCTCCTATTGAGTTGGATTGCTATGGGACTTTTCTTTCCTTCCTTTTGGCAAGCCTCGCTATAGATTTGTGTTCTTTTTATGCTTTGTTTTTATTTTATTTGTTTTTTAAAAGTTATTTTAGTTCATGTTGAAAAGTAAAAACAAAACAAAAGACAAATAGCAGATACAACAACAAAAACAATAACATAGAACAATATGTATGAATAGCCAATTAAAAATGGTTGTGATAGTATCTGTTGTTATCATCAAATCTGTTGCTCAGATATTAACACATAAGTTATGCAAGATTGGATAAATAATTGAATATTAATGCTCGTTTTCAATAAACCTTAATTTTTTATCTTTTAAAATTTTCTTAAAAATTTGTTTTAAAAAGTGTATGATAATAATTGATAAGACATTAGACATAGTATACATTTAGAAGATCAAGATGAGAGATATTTAAGCATGGCTTTTGTATTTACTGTACATACTGCTGTTCTTGAAATAGTTGCTTAGATTGCAGATATCAGCATACAGAGTTAGTCAAAGTGAAATTTCTAAACATTAACTGCCATTTAAAAAACTGATGGAAATTATTACTACAATCATCTTAGCCATCCTGTGTATATACTTCAATGATTTGTACACCCCCTTTTTTCTATCTGTTCTCTTTTTTAAAAGTTATTTTAATAATAGTTAATACATTACATAATGTTGTCTTCATTATAGTTGTTGAGAGTATAAAATGTAGGCATGATTTCTTTTTTTATTACTTTAATAAGAAATAATAATGTGACAGTTTCAAAACACATTAGTAGCACATTTCCAATAATTGATACAATGCATATTGTTGTCCTCGTAGTAGTTATACAGAGCACAGGGTGTAGACGTGATAATTTTTCTGATTGTTATTGGTACAAAAAATTTCTTCTCACTGAACTAAGAGAAAGTAGTTGTATACGTAGTCCAATGTTACATAATCACAGTGGGTCATTGGCAAAACTGGCAATGTTGGAAGCTATTGATTTAAGCCTATCACAGCTCAGCATTCAAATTTAGCTTCACATTTTATGTCTCATGGTTAACCTTTTCTGCTGGGTGCTTAACGGCAAGTTAAAGCAAGACCTGTATAACAGAACTTCTAACTTTTGTATCTCCCAAGATCAGTCAAATTCGCTCAGTATTAACTTCATACTGATGATAGCAATGTGTAACACTAAAACTATGCTTGGAATGCCTGTCATTCTGGTCTTTTAGATGTGTTCTGCTTCCAATGTAATTTCAGTTACTACTATACTCTCTCTCAAGTAAATGGTTAGTTTACAAGAAAACAAAAGCGGTAATAAGTTAGAGCAAGAGACTGGGAAAAATGCTGTGGGATTGACAGGCTACAATTCTGTATATGCCTAGATTTCTAAATTTTTGGGTGAAAATGTATAACTGCTTTTATCACATTTTAAAGAGATTTATTACAATATCAATGATTACTAGAAAATATCAATTCCAACTTAAGTCTAAGATGTTTATACTCAGAAAGACAATGATGTTAAGCTCATGTACCTATGTTATAGAGTAATAGTATCACTAAGCTTTTCTTTTGGTCACTAATCTATAAAGGCTTCAAGTTTGTCTTTATAGCTGAGTAATCCTCCATTGTATAAAAATACTACATCTTTTTCATCCTTTGTTCAGGTGATGGGCAATCTGGTTGTTTCTAAGATTTAGCTATCACAAATTGTGCTGCTATAAACATGAGTGCTCATGTGTCACTATGGTATGATATTTTCAGTTCTTTTGGGAAAGTACCCAGAAGGACAATAGCCTCATTGAAAGGCATTTCCAGTCCTAGGTTTTTCCCCATTAATTTCCATGATGGTTGTACCTGTCTACATTCCCACCAGCAGTGGAGCAGTGTCCCTTTTCCCCACAGCCTCTCTAGCATTTGTTATTAGTTGATTTCTTTATGACAATCATTCTTTCTGGGGTAGGATTATATCTCTATGTTGTTTTAATTTGCATCTTTCAAATGACCAACACTGTGGAGCATTTTTTCATGTATTTATTTTCCATTTGTATTTCTTTCTTTGAGATGTGTGCATTAACCTCAGACACCCATTTTAGTTTGTGTACTTTACAAAACAGAATTTACCTTTCATTTCTTTGGATCATAATGTTTTGGGCTCACTTTATTAATTTCTGCTCTCTTCTGCATGATCTTCCCTGTGCTTGTCATTACCTTTTTTTCTTTGTTTGTCATTATTAGAAGTTCTGTATGTCTCATTTAACTGTATGTTGAGTTCTTTTTGTCTACTTGGAGTGCTTCCTGTTAAGATTTCTGAAACTCTTGTTTTTATTCCATGTATGCAGCTTTTGGATTTTCCCACTCCAGTTAGTCTTGTTAGCATCATCTGATCACTGTTGCATTAATTTTCCTTGCTTATATTTTGTCTGTAACATAATTTATCTCTGAGTATGTGTTTTAATTTTGACTAAAGTGTGGCCTGTTGTGTTCTTGTTAGTTTCTTCTACTACTTACATTTTTGAGACTTTAAAATCTGATATTTATCTTTGACACTTCTTGCGATTTTACTTTTAGTAAATTTTTACTCATATTTTGAAGAATTTTTGTTAGCTTTATTAATTATTTGTTTGTGTCCTCAACCACTTTCGTCAGCACATTTACTCATTCCACCTACTGCTTCTATCCCTTTCAGGCTCACTGACTCCATTCCCTTTGCTTCCTTATTGATCGTGTTGTGCATTTCAGCTAGCGGTAATTCATTCCCTCTCCATCAATGCAACTTGGATCTGCATTAAGGAAAGTTAGGGGTCTTGGAAGCATTTTGTTGTCTTGCGTTTTCCTGTTACATTTTTTTTTGTTTGTGTGTGTGTGTGTGTGTGTGTGTGTGTGTGTGTGTGTGTGTGTGTACAGAGGTTTATGGTGAAATAGAGCAAAGAGACTTTGTGATTGGTATTAAGGTATTTTTAAGTTACATTCTATTTATTAATGATGTGTTCTTGGTTTTGTTTGACATGAGGTATTTCCTAGCACTTAATCCTATTCACTTATCATTTGCAGGTATAACCATACATTTATTATAGACATTAACACTTGCTTGGACAGGGTTGGTGGTACATGCTTGTAATCCTAGTGCTGGGGAACTCTGAATCGGAGCTGCATAGTGAGATCCTGTACCAAATACATAAATAGATAAAAGAGTGGAACAAACTTGTCTGGACAATTTAATGCTTTGTTGTTATCCTTACCGTCTATAGTATACTGCTATTATGGTTAATTTGGGATGTAGTGATGGAGAAAAGTGGAAGAGCAAAAAAGTGATCACATTAGCAAAAAGGAAAGGTTATCTATCTATCTATGTATCTATCTACCTATCTATCTTCATCATCACCATCTAATTTCACATGAAAAATGAAGAAAGACAAAGGGATAAGGAAAATGAGGATGTATTAAGAAAAAGGATAGAAAGGATAGAATATTCAAAGTCAAGGGGAAGAAAGGCAAGGAAAGAAAAATAAAAGGGAAAAGACCATTAAAAAAGTAAAACAAAAATGATAATAATGAAGCAAGAGTTGAAAAGGAAAAATAAGTAAAGGTGACCCAGGAGACACAAACAGGGGTGGGGGAGGGAGAGAGAGAGAGAGATAGAGAGAGAGAGAGAGAGAGAGAGAGAGAGAGAGAGAGAGA
>PVJA010030177.1:0-26004 GCA_004027025.1 Myocastor coypus | reverse complement strand
AGGTGGGTCATGCCCACACACTGCACTCTATAGAATGATTGTGAGGACAATATGCAATATGTCAACTTTCAAAGAAAAGAAGGGGGAAAAGAAAAAAAAAGTAATGTGGATTTAGAAAGGTTAATGTTTAATTGTTTGATCAATCTTATATACCTATATGTATTAATCTAAACTGATCTGATGATGAAAATATGTAATACAACCATTGTTAAATTTAATCAATAAAAAAATTGAAAAAATAAAAAGAAACTTGTGAAAAATGAAGGCAGCATGACCATATGCATAAAGGATCCTCAAAGCAACAAGGAAAAAGACCCGCAACGTGCCGTAAGTATGGACAAAATGATATAAAGATGTGACTAAAAGAAACAAAAGTGGCTTTTCCACAATTGACAAAATACTGAAACTTACTCATAGTATTGATTAAAGCATGCTGGTGAGCTTTTTCCGTTTTCTTGTGTGAGCACACTCAGGAAGTTTGATAATATTCTCTGATGGCAACAATGACCACATTACAGGTATCTCTTACACATATGGGTATGAATGTAACATGACACAAACATCAACTGAAATTAATTTGGCAACAATGGTGAAATTAAGAAAAGCAAGAAAATTCTGACCTCGCTGTCCTATTTCTGGGCATTGTCCTATGGATAGCAAATACCGTTGGCAGTCCATTGCCTATGCACTGAATGTTACAAGGCAACGAGTGTTTCCGTTCCCTCTTCCACATTTACATATCGAATCCTTAATGCCACTGTGACGGAATTCAGAAGTGGGTGTGTGGAAGGTAATTAAGTTATGATGTGGAGAGGACTGGGGAGGTAGCTCAGTAGAATGAGCACTTGCCTGGCAGGCACAAGGTCCTGAGTTCAATTCCTAGTACCATAGGAAAAAAAGAAGAGAAGAGAAATTGTCATATTTGGGAGATGAAAATTTTGAAGCTAGGAAATTGATTAAATATAGATAGATAGATAGATAGATAGATAGATAGATAGATAGATATGTGGGACTTGGCCCAGTGCCTAAAGCAAACAAGCTAGCTCATTCCTAAGATGAACATCCTGTCTGATTAAGGTCAGCTATCAGTTGCTAGGCAACCTAGTATCATGTATTATTAACTTCACAAAAGTATAAATAAAGGACCCTTTTATTGTGGAGTAAAAAGGAAAGGAAAAAACTATATATGTACACACAGGAGATAACAAGCTAGGATAGCTATTCAGCTACTTTCTTTTAAATTCACTGGGAATAAAAGTTTGTACTAATATGGTTTAGACAAGATATCACGCTTGCATCTCGTCCTCTGAATTACTACTATGAAGACAATAATATGAAAAGTGCTAATTATTTAAAAACATCCTACGAACCTGTTTTGAAACTGTTTCATTGCTATTTTAATTATTTTAAAATGTTATGGAGTAGAACTCTCATGATGGAATTAGTGTCTAAGCAGCAGAAGAAGTCCTCAGTGTATAATTGAGGCAGACAGTGCACACAGAGAGCTCTGAACCAGGCCATCCTGGCTCCCTGGTGCAGCACACAGAGCTGTGTTATCGTAGCTGGAATGAACACAGTCAGCGGCATTTTGGTAGCACTTGTAGTTCATTGCCAGAGATTAGAAATAACCAAATGTCCACCACTGCGAGATTGATTATATAAACTATGTGTCTTGAATCTTGTGCAACTATCAAACTGTTTATTCCCTATGGAAAAGTTTACCTCAATCAAAATTGTTAAGTAAATGGGAATTCAGAGGTAGGTTTTGAACCAAAAGTGCACAGAGAAACCTGGCTTTGCAAACATACGCAGGGGACTGAAAAGACAGGGACTCTAGAAAGGAGAGCCTGTGAGTAAGGGGAGATGTGTAGACACAGGACAGACTGCTCACACTGGGAAGTTGACACTTGAGGCTCTCTTTTGGAATTTTCACCACTTTTACAAGAAGACACATAATGTGCTTTAGTGAGAGTTTTGGACGAGAGGCGATGCTGTGTATTTCCCTTCCCAACATCTTGCAGTTAGACAACTCTAGTGAGGCTTTTACAAGCTGATTGCCAGTCAGCTACTTGGTCACTAGAGAAATACAGCAAACAGAGGCAAGAAACCAATGCTAATGTCACAAAGAACAGACTCAAGGGCCTCATAAACAGAATGTGAAATTTTCCAGTGAAGAGAACAATGTGGGATACTAGTGAAGAATAAATTCATTTAATTCATCAGAAAATGACAGAATGCATGTTTTCCTAAAACACTCATCTTGAAATACTGAATGTCCTTTAATGTAGCAATTGCTGAGAGTAAGGTAGGTCTTGCCTACTTCACAATTCTGGCATTTAGCCACTGAGCCAAAAATATGTCTGAACTTAAGCTGTCTCTGCTGCTTAAACAGGAATCAAGTTAAAAGAATGAAAGGTTAAATGAAAGAATCAGGTTAAAAGAATGAATAAATGGATGCAGGAAGCCATAAGCTAGGAAAAATAGTTTCTTTTAGATATTAATTTTGGCATCTAAAAACTATCACCAGTGACCTTGGATTCATGCTCAACTACTTTGAATCCTTCCTTGACCAACCTTCAAATATTATTTAAAAGAAAAGTAATTCATGCATGTCTAGGATTAAATTTCTGAGAATCATTACAGTTCCTTTGGTCTTTAACATAGTGGTGCACCCATTTGTGCTACACAAGTAGTGTGCAAGTTCCTCATTCAAACACACAAAGAAAATTTTTAAAAAGAGGTGTACATGTTTCTCGTTTAGATTCACTAACCGCTTAATAGCGCCATCAAATATTCAGTCCAAGAACACCTCTCACAGTTTGAGTATTTTCATCAAGTTCGGCTGCCAAGAGATCTTGCGAGTGGTGTCAGTTCCAAGCTGTCTCTGGGCCGGAAGCCAGCCAGCTGCGTGGCGCTGTTGTGTGCCGCTCAGTTTCCTAACACAGTATGTCTCCCCTTTCTTTTTACCACTGTCCTCCAAAATAAATCATAATATTGAACACTCTACTTCCACCAGCATGATAAGTTTACTGAACAACTTAGCCTACTTCCTGACTTCCTATGGGATGACAACTAGGGGATGTCTCTCTTCTAGGAACAGGAGAAACACCAGACCCCAAGACCACGCTGGCCTGGCTTCGAGGCCCTGGGAACTCTCTGGGCGTCTAGAGCTTATGCAGCAGCTCTCATTCCAGGAGTGTTGGTGGGTGAGCCTCACGCTGACCCAGGAACTGACTTCAATGGAAAGCATCTGAGTGCAACTGTCAAGTGGCTTCCAAGCTTTTACCCTTTTTTCTAAAAGGAATTTTATGGACCTTACTAAACATCTCCAACAATATTATGTCGTATTTACCTAAATTATACTCTTTTTCCTAGTTCAAGCACATGTATCATGTTTTCCTTGCAAATAGATAGCATGTTTGTGCCTCTTTTGTACTTTTACTTGAAAATAAATGGAAAAATATTTTATGGAACAAGTGATTTGATTCCTTTTACAGAAAATACCCTACATATTATGTCTTTTTGCAATGGCTGGAAGTGATAAGGTACCTTCCTGATGACACGCATTTATTGCGGGAAGGCACAAAAGATGAACAAAAACTGCTGAAAGATTGTGTTAGAAACTGAAATGACAGCACAAGAGGACAAAATTAGAATGTAGCACTCTCTCTAACACATTTTCAAAATCCCCTGTGTATGATCAGTTTCTAACAGGTGCTAATTAAGTTAAATTAAATTAGTACAAGCATTTGAAAATAGACTGACCAGAGGATTTATAGCAATAAATACATATTTGTAGGAGATTAGCTGTGTTTTTGTGTGGTCAAATAATCTATATAATAATGAGTGCTTAGACTATCCATGAAGCTCCCAAATTTAATTATGTTCATGTGGAATTATTTAAGAGAGGAAGAGGTAGATTAAGCAGGTAACTTAGAAAATGAGCCTCCATGCTTTTACTTTAGATTATGTAAGAAACCAAATGCAGTATATTTTGAGAAAAGAGCCAAACACGGAAGCCTAGCTCAGTGCAAGAATCGGCCTCTGCGGTTCTAGCCCAGGGAAGGGGCATAGTGCTTGGCTCTGACTGTGCCTGGTAAGGAGGCACCCTTCCAGCACTGCTTGCTGCTTCTCCCCTGTGTCCTGCGGTCCCAGAGCTTCCTCCAGGCTCCTTTATCCATGTCCTTCGCACTGCTACCTAAGATGAACACTTGTCACTCCTCACCATATGTGACCTATCAGGGGCTAGTGAAGCTTCCGATTATTCCCCTGACTTCCCAAACCCTCTGCCCTTGTCTTGCTCTTTCCTCTCTGGCTTTCTGTCTTCATCTCTTTGACTACTACATGCAAGCGTCCCTTATCCTAAGCACCCTGGACCAAAAGTGTTTTAGATTTCAAGATTCCCACATTCTGGAATATTTAAATGTATGTAATGGGGTATCTTTTGGATGAGGCCCAAGTTTCGTGGTAAAAGTCGCATGAATTTATATACACCTTTTATCATGCATAGCCAAAATGTAACTGTTCATTTGTTTGTTTATTTGTTTATTTTTGGTGGTATGAGGGATCAAGCTCAAGAACTTTCACTTGCCAGATAATCTCATAACTTTTTATATTTAGCATATTTATGTTCAGACTGCAGCCGCTCACATGGGCAGATTGTCATGTGGGGTATCATGTGGGTATGACACATCGACTGCCACCAAGGGACACTTTGGACTTTGACTTTGTGGACTGGAAATGGGTAAGCAGCACATGAGCATTGCCGTGGCATTTGCATTTTAGGGCAGCACAGTGCTTAGTGCCTGGCCTTATAGTTTGCTGTTCTTTTGGTCGCACTTAGCCTCTTGATCATCTCAACAAAGCCCTTGGCTTTCAATACCCTCTATACCCAGGTGTCCCACAGCTAATGTGTTTGGTGTGGGGTCTTACTACACAGCTTGGACTCATGGTTGTTCTCCTATTTCAGCTTCCCCAGCACCAGGATTGCAAGCGTGTTCCACCTTACCTGGGCTTGGTGGTCAGAGCAGGGCGCCTACAGCATGTGGTACTGGGCATCAAACCCAGGTCCTTGTACTTGCCTAGGCAGGCACTTAGACCATGGAGTTATCTCCTTGGTCCAAAATGGTTTTATTTTGACAGCCTATTTTAAAAATAAATAAATAAATAAATAAATTAATTAATTAATTAATTTGATAGTGGGTCTTGCTATGTAGCTTGGACTTAGAGTGATCCTTCTGTCTTAGCCTCTCCAGGATGAGGATTACAGGAGTGCACCAGAATACCCAGCTTTAGGGTGGCACAGTGTGTACAGGGTTTCAGGGTTGACACAGCATGAACTAGATGGGTCAAACTCTGGTCCTTGCTTTTGCCAGCCAGGTACTTAGACCCAGAGCTATCTGCCTAGGCTTTGATAGCATATTTTCTTTTATTAATTGTAATAAGAAAGAAATAACAATGAGACAGCCACAATAATTATTACAATGCATAGGGTTGTCTTCATAGTACAAGATGCAGACATGATAACTTTTCTAAAAGCTATTAGTACAAATATTTCTTCTCGTTGAACTAAGGGAAAGTAGCAGTATATATAGTCTTATAGTGCATGATAGTAATGAGTTATCAGCAGAACTGGTAATGTTGGAATCTGTTGACATGAACCTTCTCTCAGACTTTCACAGAAAGCAGAGTGGTCAAGCAATGGCTGTGACTCATTCACATGGCTGGTACTGGCAAAAGATCTATAAAATGCTGTACAGTGTTTCAAGGTAAATCCTGAGGAGATTTGACTGACTTTGTCAGATACAAAAGTTACATATTTTGTTATATAGGTCTTGCTTTAACTTAGCATTAACCATTCACCTGAAAAGTTTAACTACATGGTATAAAACCTAAAGCCATACTAATATGCTGAGCTATAAAAGCCAACAGTTTCTTTCAAGTTCTTTCACTAGTGATTCAACACAGTATCTGCACATGGAGAATTTATTTATTTCACCTAACATTATCTTCTCTAGTTATATCCACTTACTGATAAAATCCTCAAATTTATAATGTTAATGTTAAATAATACAGCATTGTGTAAAAGACACCAAATCTCCTTTATCTATTCCTGAGTTCAAGGCCATTTAGGTTGCTTCCAAAATTTAGCTATGACACATTGTGCTGCTACAAACATGGGATCACGCAAATCCCTGTGGTATGATGTTTCCAGTTCTTCTAGAAGATAACAAGGGGGAATTGCTGGGTTGGAGAGACTTTCAGTCTCAGATTTTAAAAGGATCTTCACACTAATTTCCATACTGGTTGTAGCAGTCGAAACTCTTACCAACAGTGGAGAAAAGTTTCTTTTCCACGTAGCCCCTTTAGCACTTGTCATTGTTCGCCTTCGTGATGATAGCCATTATTTCTGGGCCAACATGTAATATCAGGGATGTTTTAATTTTCATTTATCAAATAACCAATGGTATTGAACATTTTTTCACATAATGATTTGCCATTTGCATTTCTTCATCTGAGAAATGTATATTCATCTTAAATGCCCATTTTTTGGACCAACCCATGTCTATTAAGAAGACTAAAATGCAGTCAGAATGGAATAAAATATAAATATTAAAATAGAAACACTAAATCTCCTGGTGGAAAATGTTGGTACAAATTTTAACACCATAGGGGTAGCTAGATAGTTTATTAACAGAAACCAAACTTCATGGCAAGCAATTCAAAGAATCAACAACTTGGATATCATCCTTTTAAAGGTTCTACACATCTAATAAATCATCAAGAGAATAAAAAGAAATTCAAAGACAGCCTATTTTCTGAGATAAGAATAACACATACTAATGCCTTGGTTCGTGAATGTTTATGTTTGCAGACAATTCAGTTGGTAGACAAATGTATTCGGCAAAATTCTGCTTCTGTTTGTTAACTCCACATTGGGTGACAAACATGACCACACCCTTATGTCCAAAATTATAAAACAAATTAATCTTTTAAACTGAGGTACTTCTGAAAATGAAAGTGAGGGATAAGACATTAGAACTTAAGCATTATTCAGCCTAACTTGATTATCTAGAATAAGATGAAACTTACCCATTGGGTAGCCCTAATACTTTTATAAAGAAAATGAAATTATTGAAGACACATTAGACTATTTCTGAAGACAAACAATGGAATACATTGATATAAATGCATAAATCATTTCAGATGTCTTCATAATCTCACTAAACCTGGGATAAAGTTTCTTTGCATATAAATTATAATACAGTGAATTAGATTAGAAGGTCTTTAACAGCAAGTCCATTATCATTAGAAGCTCATAACCAAATAAAGAACTTGCATGGTTGATGATTATACAGCTGCGTGAAAGTAATGCTTTAATAATAAAATGTCAGTGGTCATGCATGACCTTAACATCTTAACTAACCTATTCCAGGAACACAGGGAAATGTCAGTTTAATAAGAAATCTAACAAACTTGCCTGCATCACCGACAATGCTACCCTTGAGTTTAATCTTAGCAGGTCTTTCAGTCCCCCATAGAGGGATTTTGCTTTAGACACCTATTTGGCCCTGGCTTCCCTGAAACATAAATTACTTTACTGTTCTTCAGAATTGTACTTATTGCATTTGTCATTCCTGGATGAAGGCTTTGCCTTCCATGCAATATTTAAACAGATCCTTCACTGTCAGAGCAAGAGTCATTAATAGATTACAACATAATAAGAAAATCAGTTCTCTCTGAAGAATATTTGTCATCTTATGTGTTGACTTTTCTTCTCTCTCAGTGAAGTCATTTAAAATATGCTCCAAAGTTCTGTGCAGCTTCTCTACCAGTCAAAAGTAAAACAGCTCTGCCGCTGTGTATCAGAGTTAGTTGAAACTCTTCTGTCTTCTTTTCCCCCTGTATCATTAGCAGATTTCATGTGAAAGTGATTATAACCCCTATGAGACTGATTGTAGAAGGTCTAAATTTCTAGGAAAGCTCAAAACAGAAACAAAGTCTTAGCTGCCATAGGAGTCCCAACTTTCTCAGTCTCAAAATTGGTATGAGCCTTTACACAGTCTTCTGTTTTGTTTTGTTTTAACTTTACTTATTTATATTATGGATAGCACAGCCTGCCTTGGGGGTGAGGTTGGTGCAGCACGTGGTGCTGGAGATTGAACCATGGCCCCTGCAGTAGCATAAACTTGCCTAAAGAGGCACTTCAGAAAGCTGAGTCATTTCACCAGCCCCTTTCCCACCGTCATTTGGAGGTCTAGCTTCCTTCCTATCACTGAAAGCAATCTAGCAACGTGTTTACTTCTCAGTTGCTGTTCGAGATATGTGAAGATTTGTTTCATTTGAAACATGCTTCAGTGGTCACACACAATCTATCATAATTAATATTAAGCTCTTCATTGCACTCCTGGTCTCATGATACATAGAAAGACACAGCCCAATAGGTGTCTGGGATTTTCAAAAGGAGAGAATAATTAATGAATGCAAATTTCACCGCTTTTTTTTTTTTTTTTTCTTGCACTGACAGGCCCTTGACGTATGAAAGTTCATTTAACATATCTTTTCAAATATTTTCCAAAAATAATATAAAGATGATTTACATTAAAATATTTTACTTCTATTGTTTTTCCTTCTGCATTCCTATCACATTTGCCTGGATTGAAGAATAGAACTCAAGGAAAGCTTACTCATTCACTTTTGGGAGTTTCCTATTTACATTTTATCAAGAGCAAAAGTCATTGCTGAAGCCTTGAGCTGTCAGGCCAGCAGCACTCTGTGGTGCTACAGAAATCATCTGAAATTCACAGCCAGAAGGAGCTTTGGAGTAATTCATGAAGGAAGGTAGCAGAACGAAATTATTTGGCTCTCTTGGAAATATACTATTGCCTGAAATTTTGTTTGAGATGTGCCCTGTCCAGAGACAGCCCAAGGGAATAGAATAACTACTCATCTTTTTCAGCATCACAGATATTTCAAAAATTTCTTTATACATATAGAACTTTACCTAGAGAATAGCTGTTTGCATAGATGAATGATAGTACTGTTTACTTAAAGCAGAAACCCTTTCATGCGATCTGTATGCAATGCACATATAATAGCAACTCACACGGGGTAGATGTTATCATTTATATATATATATTTTTTAATATTTTTTAAAAAAGAAAACAGACTTTGGAATTTTAATGAATATGGCCAAGTGAATCTAGAATACATTCTGACTCTATGTTGACCTCTTGGTTGTGCACTTCAGCATGCCATTGAAGGGCTTCACTAAGACCTGCAAATGCATAACAGCTCTCCATGTACATGCTGTCCGCACACTTACAGGGACAGCAAGGTCACCACTACTAAGAGAGCTTCCTCCGTGTACCTTCTCCTCCTCTGTCATCTCATTTGCTTGTATTCCAATGCACTGACAGGCCCTTGAGAGATCCAATGCTTTCATTGATTTGCTCCTTATTAGCCTACTCTTGTGCTTCCAAATGATTTTTAATTGTTTGATTTCTATAACTATGGTCTTTATTTTATTTATTAATTTTAATGAGAAAGCAGTAGCAATGAGACAGCTTCAAAACAGGTTAGTAGGACAGTTACAATAATTAATAGATTGCATATTTTTATCTTTGAGGTAGTTATTCAGAGTACAAGATGCAGATATGATATCTTGTCTAAACACATGGCTTTCTGCAGGATTTGTCTTATTTGTTCTCTCCAAGAATGATTACTATACCTGCAGCCACTACTCAACACTTACCACTGAATTAAATAGTTCCCAGAGCTCCTCAGGAGAAATACAGATAGGACAGAACAGAGAACAAAAGATCTTTACACCAACAACTGCTTGACACCCTCCAACAGTGATCTTGGATAGCACGGCTATTCTGTTAAGTAGAAGCAAGGCTCTATACTGGTCATGATCAGAATAAATATATTTCATAATATATTACCCAGAAAGGAACAGAGAACTTCCAAAGTCTTTGCTCACATCATAATAAATATAGTTTGATCTGATAGACCAAGTTCTTGAGTATTTCAATAAGTGAAAATCGCCACTGAGCTTTATTTTTTAATATATTATTTATTTATTTATTTATTTATATTTTTATTTTTTTTCTTGTTTCAGAATTTTTGTTTATTTATTTATTTTTATGGTTGGCTTAGCCCTGAGGGCAGCGCTGGTGCAGCATGTGGTGCCAGGGATCAAACCGCAGTCCCTGCAGCTGCCTAAGCTTTCCTAAGCAGGCGCTTTAGACCACTGAGCCATCCTGCCGGGCCCCTGAGCTTTAAATAATATTTTGCTTTGTGATAAATTCTACAAAATCAGAAGTACTATGCACTTAAAAGATAGGGTAAACAAAACATATCATTTTAAAATGAAATATAAATACATGTGAAAAAACTCATAATTTTCCTTACTGCAGATTCCCTAAGTTGGCAGGACAGAATGATCTCTACAGTGGAAAGACAAACAATAACAACACAAAGGAAAACTTAAGCAACATTTTCTTGTCTTGTTTTTTTGTCCCCAATGTGGGAACACTTGTTTAAAATTAAAGTTTTGGAGCAAGAGGTCTAAGTGCAATGCCAGCACTTGTGTCATTAAATTGGAACAAAACCTAGATGTGTAGTTGAAATTAAAAAATAAAAATTAGCCTCTTTCCTTCTTCTGACTCAAAAGTTCCTCAGAGAGGAGTGTGTGTTTTATAAATATTTAGATGAAAAACTGTATAAATGCATGAAATTGTTGTTTTGCCATTTGTACAGAGACAGATATGGAGGCAGCCTTTGATAATCTCAATAGATTTAATGTCTCAAAGTTTTCAGTCTAGACAAAGTTGTAAGAAGATCCAAAATCAATACCTTGAGAACAATCGGGGCACAGACACAGATCCTGAAAAGGGCGTATCCCATGAGTGGTCTTCCTCAAGTTCCCCACATTCTGCGTTTGCAAACCAGTGTCTGACACTGGTCTACCAACTTCCTAGAGCCACCAGCATAGGGACAGGTGTGCTCTCTAGACATTAAATTCTTGGGTCACCTTTTCTTTCACTCCTTAGTTTTGTAATACTTCCTTTCAAATCTCTCTTTTTTTTACTTTTTAATGTATTTGATACAGGGCCTTCCTGCACAGCTCGGACTCGGAGTGATCCTCTTGCTTTCAGCCTCCTCAGAACCGGGCATGCAGCACCATGCCCGGACGTGGTCACCTGCTCACCGTGCCCAAGGGTAGAGCTGGCTCAGCATGCAGTGCCAGGGATCAAATCCCGGTTCCTGTGCTGTGTAAGCAGGTGCTTAGTCTGCTGAGGTATCTTGCCAGCCTTCAAATCTTTGTTCTCTGTTCATTCATTATTTTTAAATATTTATTCGTTGATTTTTCCCATACCAAGGATCCAACTTGGGACACTGCGCTTGCCAGGCAGCCCTTAGGCTGCTGACCTATACCTCTGGCCTTTTCAATTTTTATTTCTTTATCCTTGTTTTATTTATTTATTTATTTATTTATTTATTTATTTATTTATATTTATTTATTTATTTATTTATTTATTTATTTATTTTGTAAGCACAAGACTATATATCACCAGCACAGCAAATTATGCCTTTGAGTAAAATGCTATGTTCCGGTAACCTATGGATGAACATAGTAGACCTTTATAAAAGAGAAATCACAGATTTCCTTCCCTTTGCTTTAATTTTATGGTTTTTTGTAAGATAATTAAAATATATTTTTTAAAACTTTTTGTATTTCTGTAACTGGTGAACTTTTCATTTCGGTGGATTTACAAACTTGTGTATACGATTGGAAAGATGTCTTTATGCTTCTGTGGCACTGCCTGTCCCAGAGTATGTGACACTTCTTATAACTGTGTCTAGTGCTACCCATAGCTTACGGTCATGCTTATCAAGATCTACCCGGGTTCAACACTGATATTTGTGTAGAACAAGCCATTCCCTCTAATCATGCTGTGCCTCATTTTCTTCTGTAAAAGGCAGATGATGATAAATCCACTTGATACTGTCATTTGTTGCACTAAAAGAAATAATTCATGTGCATCTATTTGAATGTTTAGCACATAGGAAAAACTACTGAATTAGTTGCTCTGCAGAGAGCAAGAAAAATGGTACTAAGGATTTCAGAAGCCTCAGCTAAGCTGCGGCAGCTATCTACAGCCAACCTGGACAGCCGCGGGGGTCATAAGGAGCCGCAGCAATGTCTCCTCCCACCTGGGGAAGTGATATCGAAATGCTAACGTGGCTGACCGTCAACAGGACACGTGCATCGACGCAAGCAGGACAAGGCCTTCTGTGCTATTTTCTTTTCCGTGTCCATCTTCCACACAAGCAATTAGAGAAGGAGAGACCACAGGACTCCTCAGAGGACCTCCTCCAGGTCTGTGCTGAGCCTGCTTCCCTGGGGAACAGTTACGTCTACAGCCCCTGATGTGATGGCTGTGGGCCTGCAGCGGGGGAGGTGAGCCAAGATCAGCACAAGGCTGCAGGAAGAGGAAGCTGCCGAAGTACTAACATCTGGGCAGCAGGTCATGAGAGGAGAAAGATGAAAAGGAAAAGGAGGGATGGGAAGCGGGGACCCTGGATAGAGCTGACTTCATACGCAGAATTGGACTGGGGACATCAGGTTTACATCCTCTGGCTGTGTTTTGCCTAGGTATCTGGATGCAGAAAAAAGAAAAAAAAAGTATTTCACTAAAGAGTATCATCATTATTTGAATTGCTTTACAGAATAACCACAATTAAGATTCATGTCAACACTAGTATAAGTTTGGGTCTTGCCTGTTATTCTGCACAGAGTGGGATCGTAATCATTCATTCACTAGGCTTGGAGGATGTTGGCTTTGTGTACCTCGACATCTGCAGTGCAGCAGTGCATCTCAGTCCCTTCAAAGAAATGGAGCTCGCAAAGGGACCTCTCCTCCCACTCGACAGGAAGAGGAAGCTTTCCGCAGATTTACCAAGTACACAGTGTCCCTTTTCTTTTGCTGGACTCCAGCTAACAAGTGACCACAGGCATCTGTGGGCCGGACCCACCAGGAGCTGAGAAACAGCTCACGTAGCTGGGGAGACAGTAGGTTTGGAGCTGGGGTAAAGCCAGGACTCAATTTGCAGAGGACCCCATGTAGAATCACTTATATTTAGAAATGTTCAAAATTCAGAGAAAAAATGAACAAATGTCTGATTAGAGGCTATTGATCGTTATTGTATTATTTGTGAATGTTGACTTGGTTTCAAATATTCCTTTTCTATTTGCTCTTGACAAACACAGCATGAATGAAAGGTAAAGGAAATAAAACATTTAATCAATCACCCCAGGGCTGGGGCCAAATTGCTTTCTGCTACACAGTTGCTGCCAAGTTCCCTGCATCAGGTTTGTTTCCAATTATTCCTAATATGCTCTCCCAGAAGAATGTATAATAGGTTGTTTAAGCACTGTTCACTCTTCTGTTAATGACAGCAGTACAACTGATCCTCCTTAGCAAACCGGAAAGGAGTTAAATCAGAACACTGCTATGAATGTTACTCAGCTTGAGACTTTTTCTGTTTTCAGTCTAACCTGGACCCAGTGAGAAATGTCAACAGGGCCCTTTCATTCCTTCTTCGCTCTTGCAAGCTCATTTCCCCAAAAAAGGAGCAATCATTAGTTTCCCTATAGAGGTAATTTAAAACAGTGACACTTACACAAGTGAATAATAATAAGAATGTGTTGGGCCGGTGAGATAGCTCAGCAGTCTACAGCACCTGCTTAGGTAAGCTTAGGCAACTGCAGGGACCGCAGTTACCTTGCTGGCACCACGTGCTGCGCCAGCCCCACCCCCAGGGTAGGCTGAGCCGGCCATAATGAAAAGAAAGAAAGTTTAAAAAAAGAATGTGTCATAATTATGTAATGCTGTTGTTATAGTACAAACAATGGTAAATATGGTTACTTAAACAAAAAGACATACTGGGAGTACAGTTTGCATTCACGGCCCTCCGTGCAGCGCTTTAACCTCTTCATTTGTAAGAATGACTTTTGCTCTGTCATCAGGGTGTGCTGAGGTTTCTATAGGGCTTCTCAGCCTACCGCTGGCCACATCACTGGCATCTCAAGGGTCTCTCCGTGTGACAAGAACTCAGACTCAGTCCTGGGAGCTGCTGCTGCTTGCCACACAGCTGGGTACCGTGGTGCTTTGTGACACCGACAAAGGCACCCTTGCCATCCTGTCACAGACAGAGCCCAGTGGTCTCTGTTCTGCAGCAGTGTTGTCTGGACCTGTCTTATTGCAGTCATCTCGCTCCATGGCACAGACCCAGAGGTCATGCTGGTTATTCCCGACAGCCTCCCTTTATTCACAGTGAAGTCCAGTGCACCACCAGGAACCTGGCTTTGAAAACTTGAAGATCTGTGACTGTGCTGGCATTGGCTGGGGACAGTATGGAGGTTCTTCTGCAAATGTGATCCATATTCAATCTCTTCTTAGACATCATTCCTGATATCCACCTTCTTTCCTGTTTCTAATCCTTTTTTCTGTACCATAATTAAGTTCCTTCTATGAAATATCTCATTATCTTCTTATCCACTAATAAAATACTTTAGCTAAAATGAACCTTTATCCTGCCTGCTGATCTATGTGACTACTTCTTCAGACGTCCTTTGCTGAACCAATGAAGTATTCATTTTAAAAGGAAAGGCTACTTCATTCCCAGTTTTAAGGGCATCCACTATTCAGATTTTTCTTGGCATCTGCCTTTACATTTATGTATGCCTATAACTTTGCAGTAGAAGATTTGAGAAACAATACCATGGCCTGAAAATAAAGTATTCTCTTAGAAACAGACGTCAACACACTTTGTAGACGACGTATCTACACTGCCAACAGTCCTGTTTGCCTTCTAAGGTTAGAGCACAAATACGTACACAGGTAAACTAATTCAGAAACAATTTTGGCACCAGCAATGGAGACTTTAGACACCCAAATGAGTGTTTCCTTTCAAGAATAATCATTTTGGATTATGATTCTGCTCATAAAAACACTGCCTTATCTTTATTTTAATACCGTGTTTCCCATGACCTGCAAGAAGAAAAATGATTTCAGAAACAGAAGTTTTTGAACTTATTCAAAAAGAAAATAGGTCACCAAAAGGCTGATATCAGAGAGTAGCAGGAGATTTTAGCTGAACTTGATTCAAGGCCTGGAAGAGGAAGACAAGCCTCTGCTTCCTGCAAGCAGAACTCCAGGGCTGTATTCAGTTATTTAACTTAAATACATAATGCTACCAGCAGTTTTAGTCAGCAGTATTATTAAAACACAAGTGTTCGAATAACATTTAAAGACACTGTCATTTTAGTGTAAGCTGTCATATTTATAAAGTATCAAATTCTGTTTTCGTTGAGTTGGCCATATTGACAAATGTTATTTCCTTTTAACTTTGAATACAAGAGAAGCATTCTGCTTAGGTGGGTCATCTGACCTGCCTTTCCCGCTTGTGCAATAGCTTGTGTTTGCTTCCAATGAACATCTGTTGGACAAATTGGAAGGCTCATTATGATGTATCATTTCCATGGGAGCAAATATCAAGTTAGTAGTAAAAGAATGATGAGTAATTATTGTGTGGTTTCACCCAGACGTTTGGTATCACATAAGAAACCCCTTAGACTTGCATTTAAAAAAAAACTGACATAAAATAGACACGAAAGAATGTGAACATGATGATCATTGCCTAATTTTTCTCAACACATATAACCCTACTGATAAGGCTTTAAAATATCACACATATATTGGACATAAAAGTAAATATTTTTCACGATTGTATATGTGTACCCCAAAGCCAACCTTCAGTGTAAAGTGTAAATACAAGATGATGAATATATTGTGGTTTAGAGGGTTGCTGCAAAAGAAAGTGTCTGAACTCTGAGCTTACCCTTCCTATGTCATTGAAAGGGTGTAACAGTGTAATATATTTCTGAATAAACAATAAGATCAATCAGAACAATTTGAAAATGAATCCAGAGGGCGTCAAACAGCTCATGCTCAACTGTTTGCTTTTGTTTAATATATACCAAATATGAAAGTGCTGGTCAAGTTTTGCCTTAGGACTGGGGAACCTTGTCACCTGAAACTATTTACTTAATATTTGCGTTTTCTATGGAATCAAATGAAATTGGCAAAGTGCCTTTTGCTCATAATATTCATCATATAAAGTTCAAGCATGTACTTACCAAACGATTGTTTTCACATCTTGAAAGCATGAACATGTGTAACATTGCAATGCCCTTGTGAGACAGCTCTGTCTTCCACTGTCTCCTCCCTGACGTTCAGTGGTAGACACTTCCTATCACCGCGCTTAAGGAGCGCTTACAGTCTCCAGGCTGTAAATTCTCCGATTTCTACCTTTGAGTAGTAGTTTCATGTGAACACAGTATTGTGTAGCATCTATTCACAACGATGTCTACCAGGCCTTTGAAGTTTAGCCTATCCCAAGTCACGTCCTGTGCTTTTCAGTTCCAAGCCTGCTACATGCGCTGCCTTTTCCAGCCCAGTGACACCCAGGTCCTTCTGTTTGCTGAGTCCGAAGCCCTGGCCTCCCGTTCCAGTCATCCCATTTCCTCCTACCTCCAGGAACAGCGGCCAGCACACTGTGGCTGGGAGGCCTATTCCTGTGGTGAGGGCTTCCTTTTGGGGTCTCAGATGTGAGCTCCCCGTAGGAGGCTGGCTTCCCAGCTCCGACTGACCAAATGGTATTGGACTGTGCACGTTCAGTTGGTAGATTTCATGATTGGTGGAATCTACCTTCACAAAGCTTTACAAAATATGTACTGCAAAAGCTCTGGGATTTTAGGGCTGGTGGTATAGCTCAGCAGATTAAGGGCTCGCTTAGGGAAGTGCAGGGACCAGGGTTCAGTTCTAGAGTGCGCTGAGCCTGCGATGGAGACCGGGCGTGGTGGCGCGCGCCTGTAATCCCAGAACTACTTGGGACTTGGGTGGTACAAGCAGGAGGATCAAAAAAAAAAAAAAGAAACAAAAGCTCTGGGATTTTATGCTACTTGCAAGATAACAAGTCAGGCCCCACGGTTTTAAGAATGCTAGCCGAAGGTACTCAAAGCAGAGGAGGAGGACTTTTTCATTAAAGCGGCCCAGTGGGTGCGAGCACTGCCAGTGAATACGGTACAGTACAGGAACCCTGATTCAGGGAGCAGAGGCCTTTACCTCTGGACCACGAGCACGCAGAGCCTGGGTCTGGGCAGAGACCCAACCCAGTCCTCCCCAGCCATGAGCAAATCCATCCTTCGCCTCTCAGAAGGCGCCATCCCACTTTCCGGCTTTCCAGCCATCTTTAAAACCAACCGAAAAAAGTTAGTCTGAAGCAAAAATGCTCTTGTATGGTATTAAAATTTAGGCCCAGGGGTCTAAGATTTCCATGTGACTTTAGGTCTAAACTTTTAGATTGCGATGGTTAATCAGGAAACAATGAAGGAAGCACAAAATGGATTAAACAGCTTTCAGGGCTCGTGACTCCCAAACACCATCCACCTACTAATTTAAAAGAAGGCCTTGGAGAAGACCTTGGAGAAGACCCTACCAAGAGCCGTTGCACACATTGGGGATGCACAACCTGGTGGGCTTGGGGAAGAGTACATGCCAACACAGACATCACCACAAGCAGCGGTATAAATATATCGACAGCCATCGAAGGTTTTACATCACATTCATTACTATTATTACTTTGTGAGAAAAAGGTAAGATCTATCATGTTAGCAAATGCTCAACAGGGTAGTTGACTCTAGTCCCCCTGGAACAGGGCCTAGAGTCTAGGATACATTCATCTTGCATACCTCCAACTGTACACTGACTATACTCTAGCAGTTTCAGCGTCTCCATGGTAACCACCATTCCTCTCTGTTTGTATGACATGAGGCTATTTTAGGTTCTTCGGATAAGTGGGATCATGAAATCTGCTTTTCTTCATGCATCTTGTTCATGGGCCTGGTGTCCACAAAGCTGTCCCAGCAGAGAGATTTCCTTCTTTTTGACTGTTAAATGGCATCTCACTGTAGAGATGTACTGCACTTTACCTTTTCATGTGTATGTGGATGGGTCAAGCTGCATTCATCCTGATAATAATTTATGAGTAATACTGCAAAGAACCTGAGTCCAGATTCCTCTATGAGGTCCAGGTTTCAGTGTTTTTGGATCTATACATTAAAATGAGGTGATTCGGAGATAGAGTAGTTCAGTGTTTCATTTCTTCATAGCATCTCTATCCTCTTTTCATGAGTAGCTGCACAATTTAATTTCCCTCTCTCTCTCTAATGACTTTATCATCCATCTTATTTAATTCTCAGTGTCACGAAGGGGTTACTAGGTTTCCTATGTTTGTGAATGAGGAAACAGGCTTGTCCAAGAGTAGACAGCCTGGGCGGCTGATATCTGGATTCAAATCCAACTGTGTCTGTGTGTGGGGAGCCATGTGGGCGAGCAGGCTCAGGCCAGCACAGCAGGATGCAGTGAGTCCTGGCCAAGTGCTCGCCCCTCCTGTCCTGCTAACCTGGGGATTGCTCAATATCCGCAAATGCTTGCAAAATTACAAACATTTGCATGAACACCATTCAGTACAAATCACACAGTAAGAAGCTTCCTATCCAATCTTGCTTCCTGCTGCACTGTCTAATGGTACAGGGTCTCGCAGACACCTCCAAGGCTGAGACGTACAAAGTGGCATGAGTTTCTCAACTCTATCTCTGAATTTTAGTTTGGGGCCCAAATACTAGTGAGGCTGTGTTTGATAGTGAGCACAGTTGAACACAAGCTCCCCTGAAGGGAATCTGGTTGTGTAGGGGAAACACAAAACTTTTGTGAGTGCCACCCCATGAGGGAGCATTTGGCATACAGAGAATACATTCTAATTAAAGACATTTAAAAAAAAAACACAATATATGAAAACTATATAATTTGGTTAGGGAAAATGATTTCCTTCAAAATATTCTGTTAATAAGTTGTAAATCAACAGTTCATCTCAGCCTTTCTAATGCTGTGACCTCGCAATACAGTTCCTCATGTTGTGGTGACCCCAAACCAAAAAAAAAAAAAAAAAAAAAAAACCTGTAATTCCAAATATATAACATTTTCTGATGGCTTTAGGCAACCCCTGTGTTTTGGTCATTCGGCCCACGCTGGGTTCGCAACCCACAGGCTGAGAACTGCTGATCTAGAAATTTGCTAACAAGATAAGCCCATTTCTCTAATGCATACAATTTTCAGCTTTGGTATCACCTATCACTTCTTCCCAAAGATTCTGTCTGTCCCTGTTGTCCTGAAGCTCAGCTAAGATAATGTGTCAAATCCAGGGAGATCTCTATGTTGGCAGATACTCCATGGAAAGCACAGATGATATGGCTAGAAATGCTAGACTAAGAGGCTGTTAATTCATAGGAATGACTGGTGCTAAAACTATGCACATTAAATAACAATTAAGTGACAATAACGTCAAAAGAGTTTGTAATAAAAACCAAAAGAGTATCACCACAAAGCTGTGAAGTCCTCAAAGACAATAAACAAATAGATAGAATATTTAAATTTCCCAATGTAGAAAGGGAAGTAGAAAAAAATCTCAAAATGGAAAGCATAATGATAAGGGTGATTAATTTGCTTTCCATAAATTCTCTGCATATAATTATTTCTGAAAATACTTCTGAAGGCCACCATCAGGCAAGAACAACGGAAGGGCGGCCTCCGTGTTGTACTCAGACTGCAACAGCTCCCTGCCCACTATGGCACGACCCTACATCCCGTGCACCTGAGCTCTGCATATTTGCGCATCATTTCCCCCTTCTGAGAGGTCACACTGAAGGCCCACACTGGCTCACGGGGTGGAAGGCACCCTCCCAATGCGCAAGCTGTCTTTTAATTACAGGCAAAGGAGAAAGAGTGAGAAGAGAGCTTAGATACCACGTTTTCATCTGTTGTGCTCTCTTCTCCGTCATTGTCTTTTATTTTCCTTGGTTCCAAGTCAGAACAAATGCAACAGCAAAAGACAGTGGAGTCCTGATGATACTAACTTCCTTAACTTCTCAACTTAATGTGAAGAAACATGTTGAAAAGTCATGGATTTCTGATGGAGGATAAATAACCTTTAAACCAAGTAATGCCAGAGACAAAAGTGGAATCATCAGAAAGGAAAGGCCAAGTTTCGAAGATCAAATAAATCAACGCCCAAGTCCAGACAATTTAGTCATTCTCTCTTAGTAGACATCATAAGGTGACTTCAGAGTTCTTGATTCTCAAATCTAAAGCTACCCAAGCAGCTTTACTCATGAAATAGGCATGCATTTTGCACAATGTAATTCTCTACAAGTCTAAAATTTGTATTTGAATAATTCTTAAATATTTGAAAACTTTTAAGAGTAATGATGTCCTCAAGAACAAAACCTACTTATATTAATTCTCATTTTAACCTTTAAAAAAATCTAGCAGTGCCTACGTTGTGGATTTTTACCATTTCCAGAAATCTCAAGACATTTAAACTCTACTTGCAACCTAATCTTACTGTATTAATAACTTCCATATCTAGTCAGTGGGATTTTTGAAAATTAAAGTAATTTTTTGGCTGCACTAGTGTGTTTTTATGAAGGTCTCTGTGTGGAATAGCTTGAATTTGGCTTTTAGTAACTTTAAACGTGTTCTTGATACATACCTGTCATAGAATGATAAGATCTGCTTATAAATAGAACTTCTGGTTTTCACACTGGTGTATAGATATTAGAAGTTAGAGTCTAAAGTTTCTTAAGTTGGTTGTCTCCCAGATAGGACTACAACCTGTATAAATGATCATTTCCACTAATTAAAATAATGAAAACCCCTGTGTTCCCTAGACATATGTAATTCTTGCTCTTCCCTCATTTTTTAACAGTGCATACCAGGAATAATGTATTTGTGAATACTCTCTGACCTTGAAATTCCTCTTGGTAAATTTATTAACAAAAATATTTATAAAAGAACACAAGTATACATGTGAAAGATGGCTGTGAAAACATTAGTTGCAATAAATGAAGGCCATGAGTAAAATAGGATTCAATTATTTTGGGATATTTCAGTGTAATTGAAATAAAACAAAAATTAAGCAAATTTATCAAAAGTGAAATAAAAAAAAACCCACGAGAAACTTCATAAGTGAGAAAGTAAACCACTATACCATGTAGAAAATAGTTGCATTTGTGTATAACAGCAACAGAATATAATTTACACACATCTGTCATATATACATGAAAAATAAAACCTACGTTGAAAAATGCAGTAGCATTGAGATGTTTAGAAAGCTATTGCAGTACAGAAGATGCTGCCACTAATCTTTCTCAAAAGATTCTCGCCAGCTCTGAACGTCCTTATCCCATCCTTCTTGCCACTGTCTGAGAGCTCCCTTTCCCCTCTTCACTTGAACTCTGCAGGCTTTGTCCAGGTCCAGAATTAAAAAAAAAAAAAAAACTTTTACAATTACTTTAATTTGGAAGAGGTGGAAGTCACAAGGTGCCGGACCCGGAGAGGGACGGGGATGAGGACACCCTCAGTGTTTCTGAGAGCCTGTCTTTCTGTCAGATTGAACACTGGCATTGACTTAGTTCTGAATGCACCTCTTAAAGAAACTCAAGAATGAAGATCTCAAGAACTGTGTCAGGATGAGCCAAGAACAGTAGGATCAACGTGTTTCAAAGAAGAGAAGGATTAATGGAAATATGATTTCCACTGCAATAATTTTTTTTCTGTCATTTTGAGACAGGGTCTCGTTGTGCAGTTCACGTTGGCCTTGAGCTCACTTTTGTAGTGCAGATTGGTCTCGAACTCACACCGATCCTCTTGCCTCAGCCTCCCAAGTGCTAGGATTATAGGTATGCACCACCATGCCTGGCCAATTTTTTAAAAAATTTAAGTTTAAAAATTCACTGCACACTTCAGTGGTTCCTTCTATGTGCCAAGCTGTGCATTGCTGTCATCAGTGACTGAAGCACATGGAACAGAAGAATAACTTCACGTGTCCACTGACTCCAGCAGGGATATTGACATAGAATTGTTTTATACAGCTCTCTATGATTTTTAGCTCACGTTTTAGAACACTAAAATTTTAAGTATGCAATGCCACTTGATCCCATAGAGAAAGTTCAGTCTCAGTCCCTGAGGAGCAACAGGTATAGCTTCACCTCTTCCTCTCTTTAGGGAAGCAGTGAAACCCAACGACACACTCTTCTCTCTCTGAGAGGTTTCTTATCCACCCTTCATTCTTTTTCTTTTTCTTTTTTTTTTTTTTTTTTTTTTTTTTTTTTTTTTTTTTTTTTTTTTTTTTTTTTTTTTTTTTTTTTTGTCTTTTTGAGACAGGGTCTCGCTATGATGGCCTTGAGCTCACTTTTGTAGCCCAGGCTGGTCTCGAGCTCGGACCAATCCTCCTGCCTCAGCCTCCCGAGTGCTGGGATTACAGCACCCTTCATTCTTAGATGATAACCTTGGGCAGAAGTTTTGTTCCAGCAAAAATGCCTTTAAAGAATTTTCAGAGTAACTACGAATAGATTTGTAACTAATGAAGATCCAATTTTAGAAGACACGATCAGGGTGTTGAGGCTGTTTGTCTTCTAGTTTCGCTAAAATAACTTGGGAATGTGGGGAGCAGCTGGGTGGGAGATTCAATACACATGTGGAGCTAAGGCACAGCCAACCCAGGAACATAGAGCAACCACAGTGAGCCCGACAAACAAGCCACCAGGCAGTTCTTTCCTCCACTTGGAGCGCTTTCATCTGGTACCAACCTCTTGCTGACTGAATAAATAAATGTACGGCAATTCTTAGGTGGTTCCTCCACTCCACCTGCCCTCAGTTTCTGCACGCTGGGCCTTGTCTTCATTTCTTTATCCTTCTTGGTCTTCTTTGTGGGGAATTCAGCAGCTGTGCTGGATGCAGCATAGAGTAAACATATGTTCATCTTTCGCTTGCAACAAGAATCTACGACTGTTGTGCAGCTCTACATTGCTATAGAATCTACAAGGTGTTGCATGCCTGGTGTTGTATTTGATACCACTACACAGTTATCGGGTAGTGCTCCAGAGAAGGAGGCTTACAGATAAAATAAAATAAGCTATGCACTTAGGTTTCCAGAGACTCTACAGAAAAGGAGGTGGCCAGAGACTGACCGGTCAAACTGAGAATGAAATCATAGCTATTCTCTTGAGATCAGAAGTCTAGTTTCTTTTCTCTCAGTCCACAACAACCATGTTCACCAGGTGAACATTCTTTCCCATTTAACTTTCATTGTTATAGTCCGTTGATGCTTTCATTCAGTTATTTCATGTTTTCCTTTCTTCACTGCAGCCTAATGATTACGATGCAATCTCTTTTATTGAGAAATAGGTGGCAGAATCACACTGAAGTTCCCTGGGCTGCTGAGGAAATTTGGCTAATCCTTCCTTTACTGTTGCTCCTTTTGCTTACAGGAAATGTCCTAACGCTCCCGCCCTGTAGGACCTATGTTCCCATGCAAATTTGTAGGCAATCTGAGGATGGGTTACATTAACCCCCCATAAGCCACTCATCCTCATTTGTGAGTTCAGTTAGACTATCAGAAAATGATACAGTTGAATCAGATTATCATATGCCTTCAAGATTTACATCATTACTGAATGGAAATTCTAAGTGGCTACCCTTAGCTTTCTTATGTTGTAGACATAAACAGATCATCGTTTTAAGTGGATGTGCTTCAAAATCTTGTATTTTTGCTATCTGAAGTATTTATAAAAGGCCTACATTAACATTTCCTCTAAGAAGGGCTGATGAGGTGGCTCAGTGGTCTAAAGTGCCTGCTTAGGAACATTAGGCACTCACAGGGACCGCGGTTCAAAATAATTGCCAGGAAAATGTTTATCTTGAAATTTTGGAACATTTTTTTCTTTGCCAGACAAGGAAACTATAAATGCTACATTTTTTCTTTATGCATTGTCTAAAAAGTCTGAACTAAATTGAGAATTAGACTGCAATAACTAATAGATCCCAGATGACAGACATTGTGGCTTTTTCTTTAATATTTTCAATAAAATGTTTGGCCTCTATCTTGTTTTGTTTTATTATGCATACTATCCTGACTCTTCTCTTCATAATAAGTAAAATCATAAAAGAGAATGCCTATTTTACATATAGTGATAGCAAACTTATTTAATTTTTCATGTTTTCTTTTACTTGTTCATGTAGGATTACCTTTCATTCTTTCTTCCTTTCTTTCTTTCTTGGTGGGGGAAGGGTTTATAGGGTGTTCAGGGTCTCACTACTAGATCCAACTCATAGTGATCTGCCTGTTTACAGCCTCCCAAGAGCTGGGATTACAGGTGTGCACCATCATATCCAGTCTCAATTGTCTCCGCTCACCCTGAGGGCAGGGCCAGCATGGCTGGCCCAGGGATCGAACCCTGGGTGCCTGAGCTTGCTTGCACGCACTTTAACACTGAACTATTTGGCCGGCCCTTCATGTAGGATTGCTGCACTTTATCTTTGCTAAGTATTGGGCAAAGACCAAATAACTATATAGTCTCAAAAACTTACCTTTCTTTGGGTAGCAAAAGCACTTTGAAGATAGCAGTTGAGTTTTCTGTATAAATGTGTGAAAGCTATGTTACTAAAATAATCTCTCTAAAATTATATTTGCTCATGTTTCTCTGAAAACTGCTATTTAGTGTTTGAATATAAAGTGAAGCTATGATTTTTCTTTAAATGTCAAAAATCACATAAGTAAATAAGTGAAAACCTTTTTGTAGTTATCATCTTGGTCATACACATGTTCAACAACTTGGAACCTTCAGAATTATTCAGAGCTGTGTTTGGAACATACAGGGCACTACTTTGACTATCTCCATATTGCAGAAAAATATTTGAGGAAAATAACTTTGGAAAGGAAATTAACAAAGTTATTTAAAGTCAATGCAGGAAAAAAATCATCCATATAAAATAACCAATTCCAAGGAGAGCTCTCTAAATGTGTTGCAAAGCACTGCATCTGTTATATTGAGTTTAGGGTTCTTTTTCCCCTACCATTAAAATAATTTTGATTTAGACACTGTGTATTAGATACTCTGAAGCTTTGCTTCGCTAACACACTTCATCGCCACAGAAGCCTGGAGGACAAGTGCTCACTGGGCTTCTAATTTTTTAAAAAAGTTTTTGCATCTTTTTTATTGCACTTAAGAAATAACAATGTGACAATTTTAAAAAATGTTAATAGTACATTTCTAGTATTTCATACAACACATATTGCTGTTCTCCTAGTGGTTATACAGAGCACAGTGTGTAGACATGATAATTTCTCTAATCACTATTGGTACAGAAAATTCTTCTCATTGAACTATGAGAAAGTAGTTGTATACATAATTCAATGTTCCAGAATTGCTGTGGGTTGCTGGTAAAACTGACAATGATGGAAGCTATTGATTTAAGGCTCTTACAGCTCAGCACACTAATCTAGTTTTACATTTTATGCCTTGTGGTTAAGCTTTTCTGCTGAGTGTTTAAGGGCAAGTTAAAGCAAGACCTTTATAAGAAAACATGAAACTTTTGTACCTCCCAAGGTCAGTCAAATCCACTCAGGATTTACTTTGAAACCATGTACAGTGTTTTGTAGAACTGTTGCCAGTGTCAACCAAATGGATGAGTCACAGACATTGCTTGACCAATTTGCTCTCTGTAAAATCCCAAGAGAATGTTTTCTATCTAGGTGGCTCTCCTTAGGTACACTGTTCATCTTCAATCCCTTTCCTCTGTAGCCCCATAATCTCCTTCGACAGAAAATTTGGGAAACCATTGAGTTATAGGATATTACAGCACAGGCTCTCTTATGTCCTGAGTCCTCACTGACCTCAAAGGGCTAGGGCCAAAATATTGGCTATCCTTATAGCCCTTCTGTTTCTCCAATTTTTGATCTATAAACTTATATTCTTAACCCTCAAAAAGGGCCAAACATGTTTACTGGAATACAGATAGCCTCTTTAACAAA
>PVJA010030176.1:0-17078 GCA_004027025.1 Myocastor coypus | reverse complement strand
AATAACCCAATATAGTCTAATAGTCCTAAATAGTAGCGGGTTATCAGCACAATTGGCAATTGTCAGAGGTCATTGACTTGAGCCTTTTACAACTGAGCATATTAATGTAACTTTACTTTTTATACATCGTGATTATACTTTTCTGTTGGATGGTTATCACCAACTTAAAGCAAGACCTATATAACTAAAAATCTAACTTTTGCTATATGAAAAGTTCAGACAAATCCTCTCAGGATTTATCCTGGATCCATATACAGTACCTTGTAGCCCTGCCCAATCTTTAAAGGCATCTGGGAACATGTATCACTCTTGAGATTTGACCTGCCCCTTGTGAGCAGCTAGGGAGTTCTCTAAACAATACACACCTGGGTTATCTCCACTTTACAATAAATTATTTGGCATGAAGACCACTAGTGTGTTTAAACATTTGCCCTCTGCTAAGATTTTGGCTTGCTATGCTCACTAGGGATAGGCACTTGGCATAGAGCACTTCTTTCCTGAACATGGACCCATGATAGCTTCAGCATTTACTACATCCCTGAATAGCTAGCCTAAAACACTCCAAAGATAATATACATCAGGCAGAACTGAAATTTCATAGGAACTCATTTAAAAGAAATACCTAGCACGGCAGTCCTTTTTCCCAAAATGATTGGGTATGAACTCAACTTGAGAGTAATTATAGTGGGCTTAATTCATGTCTCCTTCTCCTACCCATTTTCCTATAGAACTAGCGGGAGAGGGTGATTTGTAGACAAATCCTTGCATTTAAGAATCTGAAGAGGATGTGAAGAGGAACTTCGAACAGTAGAGGGACAACTTATTACAATAAGAGCCAAGTTGTAGATGAGTCTATTCTGTCCATAAATAGATCAATGGACAAAGAAAATGTGACATACATTCACAATGAAGTATTATTCTGCTTTAAGAGAAATGTAATAGGGGTGGCCCATACAATTTTGGTGAGCTGAGACACATGAGCCCCAGTGCACACAGGCACAGAGCTCTGTGCTGGTGCCTGAACCCACCATTTGAGGACTTACATGGACTCTGAGTGACCCCCAGGATTCCGGTAAGGTGCAACCTATGGGCCTCAGCATGGAGATGCTCCAGCTGTGCTGCCGCCCAATCCAATTATCTGAGAATTTAAGAAAGTGCTGGGCGGCCTTGTGAGCCTGGTGAATCAGGCCCATGCCTGCTTCCTGCACAGAACCTTTGTTGAATACCATCCAGTCGCCCACACCAGTAATGAGAGCCTTAGTGAGTCCTTCCCTGTTTGCCCCACCACCACCACTGTAGCAGAAGTGTTACTAACCCATGTTCCACCAATTTTCCACCACTGCTGAGCCAGGTGATCACTGGGAGCTTCAATAATGCCGAGACACAGGAGCAAAAGACAATCCCAAACCTTTATTCTAGGCCAGGGAGATAGCCCAGTAGCATAAGCAACTGCCTGGAAAGTAAAGATCCTGAATTCAATTCATGAACCTAAAACAAAACAAAATAATGCATTCCTGCATTCCACCCACAACAAGGCCAAGAGACAAGAATATAGAATACAGAAGACACACACCTAAAATTACTGAAATGATAACTACTGAAGTAAAGAAAAATTTCCCAACAGGTTAGAGTAGAAAATGATCAAAAGTGATATCTCAGGTCAAAAAAAAAAAAAAAGACAACAATCATGAAAGAATTGCTCACTACAGCTAAAGAAAACAGATTAAAAAAAAAAAAAAACAAGAGTAGAAAAATAATGAAGATATTGAATAAACAATGCAGAAGAGAGTGCTGGCCAGATAGCTCAGCAGACTAAAGTGCCTGCTTAGGCAGAAGTCAGCAACCAGGATTCAAGTGCCGGCCTACAGTGCTGTCACTACCCCCAGGGTATGCTGAGATGGCAACTAAGATTGGGCATGGTGGAACATGCCTGTAATCCCAGTACTTGGGGGGTTGAAAACAGGACAATCACTGAAGTTAAATCTACGTAGTGAGATCCGGCAGACCGTGTACTAAAATACATTTTAAAAATACAAGAAAGAATTAGAATGCATAAAACAGATTCAAACACAAATCCAGAAAACTAAAGACTTCCATTGAACCCTGGCAAAATCTCCGGAATGAAACTGAAGATAGATTTCCAGACCTTGATGACAGTTGTGTAGTTAATCAACATGAAGGAACTCTTAAAACTAACAAGGAACCAAGAAATAACAATTCAGCAGTTACAAAACTGTGCAAACAAGGGGTCCAGGGATATAGCTCAGTGGTATAAACACCTGCCTGGCAAATGCAAGATCCTAAGTTCAATCCCTGGTACCACACAGACACACACACACACTATATATATATATATATATATATATATATATATATATATATATATATATATATCCAATATAAGCATAGTAGATGTCAATGAAATTGTAACATAAATGACATAGACTATTTACAGAAATAATTGTAGAAAATTTCCCAAACATGAGAAAAAAAAATTTAACATACAGTTAAGTGAGGCATACAAAACTCCAATAACCAGAATAAAAGTGAATTCTCATATCAACACATAATAGTCAAGATCTCTGAGATTCTGTAAAATATTTGAGTATTAAAAACTGTTAGAAGAAACAAATCACCTACAATAGAAATTCATCGGAATGATAGTAGATTTCTCAACACAAACCATCAAATCAAGATAAGTTTGGAAGTAAACATTTCAGGTCTTGAAAGAAAATAACTCTCAACCTAGCTTGATGTACCCTGCAAAACTATCTATTAAATTCAACGGTGAGATAAAATTCTTCCATGACAAAGAACTGCAAAAACTCATGACCACCAAACCAACCTTAAGATGAATACTGACAGATATTCTAGAAAGAGATACAAAGAACGACAGCTTAAAGAACCACAAAAGAACGGAATTACCAAGCAGTGTAAGTAAATAAAAAGAGAAGTAGCATATTGAACCCATAGCATAATAATATGACAAAAATAACCAATACATATCAGTTACAATCATCAGTGTTAATGGCTTCAATTCACCACTCAAAAGAAATAGACAGATAGGATATATTAAGAAAGAAAATCTAACAATATGCTGTAAAAAAGAAACACATTGCCAGGTGTGGTGGCACATGCCTGTAGTCCTAGCATTCAGGAGGTGGAGGCAGGAGGATTGGTGCAAGTTCAAGACCAGCCTGGGCTACAAAAGTGAGCTCAAGGCCAGCCTGAACTGCATAGTGAGACTCTGTCTCAAAAAGACCACAAAAAAAAAGGAAGAAAGAAACACATTTAACTCAAAAGGAAATTCACCAATCAAAAGTCAAAGAATAGTACATAATACTCATGCAACAGGAACCCAGAAAAAAGAACGAGTAGCTATTCTGGGTGCTGACAACATTAACTTCAATCCAGAAATAATTCAAAGAGATAAGGAAGGTCACTACTCACTAGCTCAGGGAAAATTGCAAGAAGAACAGATAACAATTAAAATATATATGCACCCAAGGTATGCGTACTCATCTATATAAGACAGATTATAACATACATGAAAAATCAAATGAGCAATATTATAATTGTAGTGATGGACTTCAACACAGAACTATCATAAAGAGGTAGAACAACTAGGCAGAAAACCAGCAAATAAATAGCAGAAGTAAACCAAATTTGTGAAGACATCGACTTAGTAAACCTTAACAGAATGTTGTACCCAGCAACAACAGAATACAAATTCTTTTCAGCTACACACAGGACATTGAAAATAGAACACATACTAGCACAAAAAGCATGCTTAATTAAATGCAAAGGAACTGAAATTATTCCATGCATTGTTTCTTACCAAAGTGCAGTGAAACTGGAAATTATTAACAAGAAACCATTATATCCAACTATTCTTCCAACAAAATCCTGGTATCTAGAACATATAAAGAATTTAAAAATATCAGGGCCTCAAAATTGAAAGACCCAACCCAAAAATGGGCATCTGAGATGAATACACATGTCTCAGAGGAAGAAATAGAAATGGAAAGTAAATATATGAAAAAATGTTCAATATCATTGGTCATTTTAGACATGCAAATTAACACTGAATTCAATCTCACCCCATAAACAATGGCTATCATCAAGAAGTCAACTATGTAAGGGCCAGGATTCAATCCCTGTTATGCTGTGCCAGCCCTGCCCTTGGGGAACACCGAGACAGCAACTGAGACTGTGATTGGTGGTGTATACCTGTAATCCCAGCTCTTGGGAGGCTGAAAGCAGGAGGGTCACTATGAGCCTGATCTGTGTAGTGAGACCCTGTACGTCCTACAGTAAATATATAAAAGAAGAAGTCAACTAATAAATGCTGGAAGTTGTGGCAATAAAAGACCTCTTCCTACTGTTTGTGGGAGTGCAGACTGATAAAACTACTATGCAAATAAGTGTGGAGATTCCTCATAAAACTAAGATTTCTGGTCCCATTCAAGCCATCTGTTCCTCTCCTTGATATTTTTAAAGAAGAACTAAAAACATCATACCATAGTGATATATGTGCACCCATGTTTATAGTAGTGCAATTTTCATAGCTAAATCTTGGAAGCAATTTAAATGTTCATCACCTGAGCAATGGATAAAGAAAATGTAATATCTTTGCACAGTGGAGTAATGTTCAGTGATAAAAAGTCTATATATGAAGTTTTTATCAGTAAATGAAAGCAACTACAGACCATTCTCTTAAGTGAAATAAATCAAAACTGCTTGTGAAAATATTTTATTATCTCCTTCATGTAAGAATATGAAAGAGAAAATAAAATCTGGAGTGCACAGTAGGTACTGGGAAAAGAGAAAGAACCTGTTCACAAGAAAGGAATTACTGAGTTGAGGAGGATAAAAGAGGGAGTCAGGGAAAGTGATATATCCATGTATATAAGAAGTACGGTTTGTGCTGGTGTACAGAGAGGAAGCCTTAATGCTTACCTTATTTTGTCTTCTTTTTTCAATTATTTTCCTAATTCTCTGTTCTTGTTTTCTTATTTTTTGATTTCTCCTTCCAGTTTTGCATACATATGTCTGGTAAAATGAACAAGTAGTTTGAAGACAATGCTATGTATGCAACACAACAAATACTGTACAATCCATATTATTTTGTTTAGTGAAATGCTGTATCATTTGTAATTTTTCTGTTTTAATACTACTTTGTACTCTCTTGTAAAAATAAAAAACATTAAGAAGGAATGAAATAATGTAATTTTGGCAAAATGCATGTATCTTAGTTATCCTTTGCTTGTTGATGGACCAAAATACACAACACTCAAAATTAAGGAAGTAAAAGTTTATCTAGCTTACAGTTTGTGGAACTTTCAGTCCATATGCAGCCATCATTTTTTTTGAACCGGGGATCAAACTCAGGACCTTGCACTTGCCAGGTAGGCACTTATGTCCCTCAGCTATCTCTCTGCACCCCCATACTAAGCCTTCGTTAAGGCTGGGTGGCATGGCGATGGAGTGGCAGTTCAAGACAGCAAAGCAACAAGAGCAAAGGAGGAACAAGAGCTGTGGCAGCTAGGAAACCTCTCTCCTCTTGCTACACTATTTTTAAAAATTTTATTAATTTTAATACCAAAGAAATAACAATGATACAGTTTGAAAACACATTAGTAGGGCAGCCACAACAATTAATTCAATGCATATTGTGGTCTCCAAAGTAGTTCTTCAGAGTACAAGATGCAGACATGAAAAATTTTCTAAATACTGCTACTACAAATATTTTTTTCTCACTGAACTAAGAGAAAGTAGTTGTATGTATAGTCTTGGAGTCCATAATAGTAATGGGTTATCAGCAGAATTGGCAATGGGAGAAGCTGTTGACTTGAACCTTTTACACCTCAGCATATTCATAGGGCTTTACTTCAATGGTAAGAACAAGTTAAAACAAGATCTGTATAAGAAAACATGTAACTTTTGTATCTCTCAAGGTCAGTCAAATTCCCTCAGAATTTATCTTGAAACCATTTATAGCATTTTGTAGAACTATTGTCAGTGTCAGCCATCTGGATGAATAATTGCCATTGCTTCGCCAGTTTGCTCTCTGTGAAAGCCTTACAGAATGTTTTCTCTCTAGGTGACTCTCCTTAGGCACACCATACATATTCAATCCATTTCCTCTGTGGCCCCATAATGTCCTTGTATAGAAAATTTGAGACACCACTGAGATATAGAATGTTATAGCAGAGGTTCTTTTATGTCCTAAGTTCTCACTGAGTTTGAAGGTATAGGGCCAAAATATTGGGTATCCTTGTAGCCCTTCCTTTTCTCTAATTTTTTGGTCTGCAAACTTACATTGTTAACCCTCCAGAAGAGAAGCTTAGTGATACTATTGCTCTATAACATAGCTACTTGAGCTTAATATTACTATCTTTCTGAATATCAGATACCTTAGACTTATCTTGGAACTGATATTTTTCATCAATCATTAATATTATAATAAATCCCTATATAATGTGATAAAAATTACACATTTGTACAGAGAAATTTAGAAATCATAACCATATACAAAATTGTAGCAGGTCAATCCTATGGCATTTTTTCTTTGTCTCTTATTACCTTTTATTGCCTGTTCTTGTTTTATTAAAGAAACATTTACTTCACAGTATAGAAATGAATAATAAGACATTAGAAGCAGCACACATCTGAAAGACCAGAAGGACAGTCATTCAAAACATGATTTTAGCAATTACTATCCTCAGTGACAAAAGCCTTCTGATGATTTTTAAGACCGTTGTCTAAATCATCCTGTGTATATAAATTTTGAAAAAAAATTAACTAACAAGTATTCAGACGAAGGTCTTCTATCTAGAATATATAAAGAACAAAATAACATTTAGACCCCAAAATTCAAAGATCAAATCCAGAATTGGGCATCTGAAATGAACACACGCTTCTCAGAGGAAGAAATACTAGAAGTTATAAATACATGAAAAAGTGATCCGCATCACCATCCATCCATGAAATGCAAATTAAAATAACACTGAGATACTATCTCACCCCAGAAAGAATGGCTATCATAAGGAAATCAACCAACAACAATTTTTGGAGAGGCTGTGGGGAAAAAGAAACGCTTCTCCATTTTTGGTGGAAATGTAGGCTGGTGCCACCATTATGGAAAGCAATGTGGAGACTCCTTAAAAAATTAGGATGTGAAATCCCATTCAATCCAGCTACCCCGCTCCTGAGAATTTTCACACAAAAAAAACCTGAAAACATCATATCATGGTGATGTTTCTTTACCTATGTTCATAGCAACACAATTTGTGATAGCCAAATCTTAGAAACAACCAAAATGCCTGTCAACTGAAGAATGATTGAAAAAGATGTGGTATTTTTATACAATGGAATATTATTTAGTCATAAAGAATGATATACTTGATGCCTTCATATATAAGTGGATGTATCTTGAACATATACTCACAAGTGAAATAAACCAGAACTACATATGCAAATATCATATAGTCTGCCTAGTGTAGGAACTCAAAAGAAGAAATAAAAATGGAAAGCCATAATACAACTAAATGGAAATCAAGAACTTAGGAATTAAACAAGAAAGAGACAGCAAGCAGAAAAGTTAGGAAACATGGAAGGGGTAACACTACAATTATATCCTCTTGCTTCATTTTTATGCAGGCTACCCTAGAGTGCAGGTGTAGAGCTCACACAATGTCCATGTCCTCCTCTTGCACAGGATGTGCATGTTTACAAAGTAAGCACCCTGCATTCCTGCTGAGCCATTTAATTAAATTTTTAAACTTTTCAAGTTGGCCCAGTCTCTTATTTTCAAGTACTACTCTTGTTAGAATGACAGTAACTGAGTTTACACCAGGAGCAGTACATACCGAAAAGACAAGAGTGATCATTTGATCAATCTTACATACCTATATGTATTAATCTAAACTGATCTGATGATGAAAATATGCAATATAACCCGTGTTAAATATAAACAATAAAAAATAAATAAAATGATAAAATAAATAAAAATAAAAATAAACGTAGTGATAGAGAACATAATGAAAAGAGATAACTGAAAATGACAAATCTATAAATGTACTTTTTCTCATTCAAAAAAAAAAGAAACTTTTCAAGTTGGCACAGTATAACAACCAGTATGGAATGGCAATGTAGATCCCCATATTAACTAAAATAAGACACACTCAGAAGAAGAAATATTACACATTTTCCCTCATATATGGATTCTTAACAAAAATAAAATGGGGAATGGGACAGAAAAGTGTAACATGAATGAATGTGAAAGAAAAGTATACAATATTCTGACACAAATTTAAAGAAATCTGAAGTATGCATATTTATTTTAGACAGAACAGGACATAGGTTAAGGAAAATGATCAATGATAAAAAAGAACATAATAAAAAGAGCTTAATTTTGCAAATAATTATAGAATTCTTTTGTGCATCCACTGAAATACTACATAGTGATAAGATGGGTCACATGAGGCAAATAATGATAAGAAAATTCAACTTTTATACTTGAAATAATCAACATTCTTCTATCAGGAGTTGACAGATCCAAAAGGCAGTTAACTAATAAAAAAATACAGTTGAATAGAACAGCATCATGACTTAATTACATTTAAATGACCCTTAGAATTAGAAGCTACATTTTTGAACTCATGTGGAACATCCATGAAGATAGACCACATTCTGTCTCATTTAAAATATGTTATAAAACATAAAGGAACAATGATAATTCAAACTGAGTTCAAAGGCTATAATGCAGTTAAGCTACAAATTGGTCACAAAAGTAGTGATGAAATTCTAAAATACTTAGAAATTACCACTTCAAAAGAACATGTAGGGGGACCATGCAGGATGGCTCAGTGGTCTAAAGCGCCTGCTTAGGAAAGCTTAGGCGGCTGCAGGGACTGCTGTTCGATCCCCAGCACCACGTGTTGTGCCAGCCCTGCCCTAAGGGCAGGCTGAGCCGGCCATAAAAATAAATAAATAAACAAACAAAAGTTCTGAAACAAGAAAACAATATATATTAAAAATTCTTAATAAAAGAACACGTAGGTCAAAGAAGAACACTCATGATTTATTTGTTTAAATAATTGAAATGAACATAAAGTTCATTAAAATATGTGATATTCAATACAAATAGTGTCTGAAAAGAAATTTACAGGATCAAATACCTCCTAGGAAAAGACGAATTTCTGATAATATAAGCTTTTACTTTACAAAATTGGAAAAACACTAAATTCATTTCAAAGTGAAAAGGAAAGAAATATTAGAGCAAATAATCAATCAAACTGAAGCCATGTTTCAGTTGAAAATTGATATAACCAAGAGCCATGCTTTTGATAAGATTAATAATATTGATAAAATTTCAGCCACATTAGCAGAAGGAAAAGATTGACAGAAGAAGAAGAAAAAAAGTTCACGGAATGAAGGGAAGAATGAGTAAGTGGAGCACAGAGGCTTACACTACAGCGGTGGGTACATATTATAAACTATCCAACTACACCGCTTTGACATTGTCAAATTTGGAGCTTGATTAATTTTCAGTGAAAAATTTGGTCCCATCAACTTACTTGTCACTATTTGGTGCATATATCACATGAAAGCTTTATGTCTCAACACTCTTACCAGTCAAATAATTTTTTTGCCCCTGTACATCATTTTTGATGCTCTATTTTTCCCATTTCCTGCAATCAATTCATGGCAAGTACTAGTGTACCACATTAGTATCTTCAAAATCAACAATTAACATATTTGTGAAGTGCAGCAAGCATTTACACCACAATGAGAAGAATTCAGAAACGTGTACTATAACAATTATTCATTTTCTATTCCTGTTTTGAAATGCCATATTAGTTTTTTTACTTTATGTGGCCTTTTGCCTTTGTCCTTTTTATTGGCTCTGTTTCTTTCTCCTTAAAATGAAAAATAAAAAAGAAATCCTGAGTGACAGTGACCTCTGCATCAAGTGGTGTGTTCAGTTGTGCTTTGAGTAAGGTGGAAGTTCTGTTACCTGCAAAAGTACACGAAGAATAGGGTTCTGGACCTTGCATACAGTGAATATTTTGGTCCTCAATGTAATCTGAGGGGACTATGAAACTTGAACCCCAGGGGCTCCAAGGTCAGTTTCTGCTGCTATGTTACTAAGCCCTAACCTTGGCTTTCAGCGACCTGAGATGCTAAATTTCCCCAAAGTGTTCCCATATAACAGAGTGGCCAAGAGCTCAGTAGCCTGTAGGGTTCTTGGAGCAGTGTTTCCTAGGAAATCCATGGAGAGCCCTTGGCTGGATTCAATTTGTCCTAATGTCCATACTTCCTGCCATTTGCACATTCCTATTCCTACCTTGCCAGGATTCCTGCCTACACTCCTGCTTGCTGCCCCTCAGCCTAGCCTTCATTCCTCGAGGTCAGAAGAGTAAGATCCATTCCCTTTAAAACTGGAAATTTCCCAGCGATGAGACACAGGTTCTCAGGTGTACACCAGTCACTGCAGAGAATGAGTTAGATTTCCCTTCTTCATCTACAACTGATGAGTGTGGATGGGCCCACCAGCTCCCTGTGTACAGCATCATGCAGGATTGTTAGATATCTTCATCCTCTGGCTCCCTCATTGGAGGGGCCTCCTGTCTAAGCTGTGATGTAGTTGCCCACAGGCCTGGTATGCCTGCTGTGAGAAAAGTTTAAACACCTCCCAAGTAACATGTAACAAATGGAGTTGCCATAGATATCCTCTTAGCAGACACGTAAGAAAGATGATATAGTACTTTCAAGAGAATAATAAACAAAGCCTCCTCTTACACAGGACAAACTATTGAAAGTTTTCCTTCTGATGTACAGCTAGCACTCTTCCATGGTCCACAGAAAAATGTGCAAGTTCATCCAGGTGCCTTTGACCATGGTTGAAGGAAGTCCACCTCAGAATCAAGGCCTATTTCCTCCTCAGCAAGCTTGGTCCCACCAGAGAGGGAATCTGAGCAAGAAGGGTATCCTGATGATGCCCTTGGGTGTAATCTTCATGAAGGCAACCATGTCATACAGAAGGAAAACTTACAATTTCTGGATAATTTGGGCTTGCATGGTGGGAGTAGGCACTTAAAATTTGAGAAGCCCCAGAAGCTCACTATGTAGATCGGACACATAGTGATCCTCCTTTTTTCAGCCTCCCAAGTGCTGGGATTATAGACAAGTGCCACCACGCCCAGTCTCAATTGCAGTCTCAGCAGCACCCGGGGACAGGGCCTGCACAGCACGCTAGGGATGGAACCCCATAATCCACTGGCTTAGTCTAACTATGAAGTTAGATCCCACAATCTCCAATCCCTTTTCAAAATTCCATTACTTGGCATCTAAACTACCATAATTGGATTTTGAGAACATTTTTGATTCAAGGCATGAAGTTCACTGCCATTCTTATTTTCTAAACAATTATTGTGTATCTGCTGTTTGGAAACATGCTGTGAGATAGAGCTGTGGTTGCCTAAAGGTGAGAAGAAGAAAGGTTGGAAGGGAAAAGAAGACAGAATAGAAAGGAAAAATGGAAGCAAATCTTTTTAAGCAGGGAGGGGCTGAAAGGCTGAAAGGAAGGGTGGGAAAGGGAAAAAAGAGAAGAATCACAAAGTATTATATATATGATATATGTAAATATATTTGTATATATATATCCAAAATTATAGATTCTATATTATATTATATTATTACATAATATATATATATATATATATATATATATATATATATATATATATACATACATATATAAAATTTTATGTACAAAAGTATACCAATACAGGGGCCGGGGAGATGGCTCTGTGGCCCAAGTGACTGACTGGCAAGTACAAGGTCATGAGTTCCAACACTAGTGTCACAAAAGAAAAAAAAAGAAAACTTTCTCCTAAAAGTATACCAATACAGCTGGTGAGATACCTCAGTAGAATAAGTGCCTGCCTGGCAAACACAGGGTCTTGAGTTCAATTCCCGGTACTGAAAAAAAGTATAGCAATACAATTAATTTTAAAATTGTATATAAAGGCCTGCAGTGATAGCAGTCTAAGCACCTGGCTAGGCAAGCTGAAGGACCCGTGTTCCATCCCTGGTACTACATGCCATGCTGGTCCTGCCCCAGGTGTGCTGAGCTGGCCACCAAAACCAGGCATGGTGGCACACACTTATGATCCCTATGCTTGGGAGGTTGAACTGGAAGGATCACTACAACTCTGAGCTTTATAGTGAGACCCTGGACAAAATACAGAAAAGTTTTTTAAAAGTGTATATACAGTAGAAAAGTCTACCTTGTACCAATTATATTTTATTTATTTTTTTAATTTTATATTTCTTTTTTTTCATTTTTTTTATCATAGCTGGCTCAGCCTGCTGAGGGGAGGGGACTGGCATAGTATGTTGTCCCAGGGATTGAACCGCGGTCACTGTGATTGCCTAAGCTTGCCTAACCAGATGCTTTTAGACCACTGAGCCACCTTGATGGACCCCCACTTATATTTTAGAAGCCGGGAGGGGCTAAGGAGATAGCTGAGTATAGAATAAGCACTTGCCAGGTAAGTGCAAGGGTCTGAGTTCAACTCCTAGTTCCACAAAAAATAAAAGTAAAAATGAAATATAAAAGGAGCTGGGAAAGCCAGGCGTGATGGCTCACGCCTGTAATCCCAGCACTCGGGAGGCTGAGGCAGGTGGATCGTTGTGAGTTCGAGAGCAGCCTGGGCTACAAAAGTGAGCTCAAAGCCAGCCTGAAGTGCACAGTGAGACCCTGTCTCAAAAAAAAAAAAAAAAAAAAAAAAAGGACCTGGGTGATGCAATCATTTATGGAAATACTAACAGCCTCCATAACAAGAAAGGGAAAGAATGGGTAAGCTGAAGTTCAAATTGCTTGAAGAATTGTGAATTATGGAGAACTTCCACTCAATATGGAATCAATGTGATGACATTTTTAAGTAAGCTGTACATTGGGCTGTATGAGACAACAGAAATTATACTATACATTTTTCTGAAATCTGGGAAGCCTCTAGAACAGCAGTTCTCAACCTGTGGGTCGCAACCCTGGCAGGGGTCGAACGACCAAAACACAGGGGTTGCTTAAAGCCATTCCGAACCATAACTGTAGCAAAATTACAGTTTTGAAGTAGCCACCAAAATTATTTTTTGGTTTGGGGTCACCGCAACATGAGGAACTATAAAGGTTGAGGACCACTGCTCTAGAATTATCAACTACATTATAATGTGAGGCCTAAATTAAAGTCCATCGTGATGTAGGACTGCAACACAGTCCAAGTAACAAGGTCTCAAGTATCTTAAGCACAATTTCATCTTTAAAATATGTATTTTTACATGTGATCCCTTTGTTAACCAATGAAGCTCTTCAAATGATCCAAGCACAGTTGTTCTTCTCATTCCTATGCATTCAATATCAATTACTTATTAGCCACTGGATTTATTAAAAAACAAATTATATCCTGTCCTTGAAATTAACATCAACTTTCTTTCTAGATCTGTATTTTTCCTACAAGCCTCCACTTGTTTAGTGTAATTTAAAGTAAAATTCCCATTTGGGTTTGTGTGAAACATGGAGTCCTTCTTCACTGGATGTGAGTATATAAGCATATGTGAAAAGGTGCTGCAAACCTTGCCTGTCCAGGGTTCAATGTTTTGTGTTTGGATACTATACAAATGTAGAGTGCAAATTCTTCTTTCATTAATGGAGTAGATAGAGGCCACTAAAGCCATTAAAGCATGTTATTAACAGTATATATTTGGAACATAGTTAAGACAGAAGGAAATTTCTAATCAGGACAGTATATTAGTTTCTTCTTTTTTTTTTTTTTTTTGTCTTTTTGAGACAGGGTCTCGCTATGCAGTTGAGGCTGGCCTTGAGCTCACTTTTGTAGCCCAGGCTGGTCTCGAACTCACACCAATACTCCTGCCTCAGCTTCCCCAGTGCTGGGATTACAGGTGTGTGCCACCACGCCCAGCTAGTTTCTTAACAGTATCTTAAAAAGGTTGTGTACCAAGGTACCTGAAACTTAAATTCTCACCGTTCTAGAGGCTGCAGCTCCATGATCAAGGTTCAAGTATGGTGAGATTCCACTGAGATGTCACTCCTTGTTTTGTAAGAGCTATGTATTTGTCTTTTCCCCTGATTCCTCTTTGTGTGTGAACATTCTCATGTCTCATTGTGCATTCTAATCCCTTCTGTGAAGGGTGTGCAATTCAAGCAGTCTCCACTTCATCTCACCAATTCTGCTGTATGTTTATGTAGTATCCAAACAACAGTGGACCCTGGACAAGCAAAACATCACCCAAGTTGCCCTCCATATCTGTTGCTTTAGTATTCTGCCACCTACAGGGTTTTGATGCACTTGTCTAAACCTAAAAGGTGTTTTCTTCTGCTTTCCGTTGGCTTCTGTCAGCCAGACCCTCTTCAACTTTAAATGGATAGACCGCCCAGTTCTTGAGTTAAATTCAACTGACCTGGACTTAACCTTTCAGGGGATTCAAAAAACATGTCTACCATCTCTGGAGATGACCTTACAACTGACCTCACTACTTTTCCAATACAAAATATCACTACATTTGATGCCCCAGCTGCCCGTTGAAAAGACACAAAAGTTCTGCTAAAATATTTGGTGGAAATTGGTCACAAGAAAGAAACTCTGTACATTTCTTAGAGTTGTTGGCTTCTACCGAATCTGGATACTGGAGTTCACAAAAACAACGTTGTTTACTTAAACTGTCAGCTCCTAGGAGCATCCCATGCTCTACCTGTAAAAACATTTGAATCCAGTCATTAATGGCTACATGCCCCTTGCTCCAATAGCTACTGTCCTTCTGATCAAGAGAACTGACAAGTTCACCATAGGTCAAGGCCTAAATTTAAAGGTCTCACTTACTGTACTGGACCTTCTGAATAACCGTGTAGCAACTTTTGGGACTCACTGGTGTCTCAGTGTACCTACCCCAGGAGTAATAGTCATAGCAATGAGGAAAAAATAAACAAAAGAGAAGAGCTAGGTTCAGGTGAAGGTCTGTTTGACTTATTGGCTAAAGACTTCTAAACAACAGCGTAGGTGTTTATACACTTGCAAAGTTAGTATCATTTGAAACAATGTTGCCTAGTGACTAATAGCTAAAGTTTACCAAGTAGGGTGTTTTTTTCTAGACGGAAGTAGCTTACCTGCTTTAGGCACTCTGACCTTAACCTGTCCTCCAACAGATGACCAATTTCCAGCTTCAACAGCTTCCGACAGACCACTCAATCCTGCCAACTGAAAAATAACGCCCCCTGAGAGATGCTGAGTCACTTCTGTTTACAAATGGAAGCAGCTCTATTCCTAATGGAGTCTGACAGGTGGATATTCTGTGGTCATCTTGACTAAAATTATTTTGGTCAAAACTCTCCTGCTACTGATTTCTGCTGCTGTGTGGAAACCTGCCACCAAAGATGTCAAACCTGTGCTCCTAAGCCACCTCTGTGGATCTAACTGACTGACACATCAACCCCAGCAAGAAAATTGTTACCCATTACTCTCCAAAGATCCATCTTAATGAGAGCCTGACCTGTTCAGAGAATATATCCAGTAAGCACAAGCCACAGCACTGGCACCCAGACCCTTACAGTCAACTTAGGCTTCAGTGTCTGTGTCACTGTCCTCAATGTCCTCCCATTTAAAGGTACACACATGGACTTAATAAAAATAAAATCATCCACAGGAGTTACAAATATCTGTTAGTGTTCATGTGCATGTACTCAGGATGGCTCAAGACATTACAACAAAGTTTATAGGTTTCTGCTACCAGCTACACCTTTATACACTGCTGCACACCCATACATCCCAGGTGCATGTTAACTACCACTACAAATTTGAGAAATCTGGGCCAGCCAGATTGCTCATTGGACTAAAGCATCTGAGACAGGGCATGGTCATTCACATCTGTAATCTCAGTGCTTGGGAGGCTAAAAACAGGAGGATCACTACAAGTCCAATCTGTGTAGTGAGACCATGTACTAATATACATTCAAAACATTTTCTAAGAAATCCATCCTTAGATTCACTGGAAAAATTTACCTAGACTAGCCAGTTCACTTTGAATGGATGACACACTCTAAGCTATACTTATGTTCACTTCAGAGGCTGACGAGTCTATGCATAGCTCAAGCCTGAGGATACCATTCATAGGATTGTTTCTTACCTCTTCCCCTCAATTTTTGTCTGTTTTCAGTGCTTGTTTTCACAGTCCTTGCTTTCCCAGCTCCTGCTGACTGTGATTTTTGCCTTAAACTCTACGGACACTTTCTACAAGAGAATAGAACAGTTAATCGAACACTTACACAAGACTTGATGAGCATCTAAGGCACATGCCACTCTCCTAGATCAGATTAACTCTCCCACTACCTTGCCAAAGTAATGTTACAGGACAGGCCTAAATTATTTCTCCTCCTACAATCAATTTAGGAAAAAAATCCTTTAATAAGACAATCTTGGAGACCCTGGTTACAGTCCACCCAAGAATCCCCAGAAACCTTAATGTTACTGCTCCTAGTTGAGCCTGTCTCAAAAGATCACACTTAATATGCTCAGCAAAGATTAGTTAGGGGATCTATAAGGTGAGAGAAATGTAGCAGATGGTGTCCCCTTCCCAGTATACTACAGTTTGTTAGTTGTAAAGAGAATAGTTCTGGTTACAGTTCTTACTGCTTTGTTACTGAGAAATGGCTGGTCACTGTGATGTATGGCTTGTCACTATAATGGATATTGTAAGAAGCAATCCTAAATTGAAAATCCATTCTGCTTCTGTACCTCCTGCTTCCTTATCTCGTATAAGCCCTAGACTACCAGACACTGGGCCCGACAAACTGAGCAACAATTGATTTCAACTCAGTGCTTGTCTAATGTTCAATAAATTTACCTCCAAATGCTGTGTGTCATTATGGTGTTTCTGCCTGCCCTTGCAATCCAGACTTAGTTATCTAACACTCCACTACATAATACTGACATTATAAATGATAGGATTTTAACTAAAGAATTTCTTTTTTTTTTTTTTTTTTTTTTTTTTTTTTTTTT
>PVJA010030175.1:0-25987 GCA_004027025.1 Myocastor coypus | reverse complement strand
GACGCACTGCAGTTCATTCATCCCTTTCCTCTGAGGTCCCATAATCTCCTTGACCAGGAAATTTGGGACATCTCTGAGTTATAGGATATTACAGCACAGATTCTCTTATATCCTGGGTCTTTATTGACCTTGAAGGGCTAGGGCCAAAATATTGGCTATCCTTGTAGCCCTTCTTTTTCTCCAATTTTCGGTCTGTTAACTTACATTCTTAACCCTCCAGCCTAAGGTTCAATTTAACAACTATATCATTGCTGTTCTTGGGATCAGAAAAGAACACTGCTTGCTATTCTGTTTTGGGTTGATGCTATTTAATCTGCATTACAATTCTTTTTGTAGCCTCAACTGGAAATAGGAAATAACTTAGTGAACCAAAGTACCGTGGCTTTTTTTTTTTTTTCCCATGGCTTTTTCTTATAAAAGATGAAGAACAGAATTCTGGGGACATATGTTCATTATGTCATGAGTTTTTTCTTTCTTTTTTTTTTTTAGAATTTTTTATTTTATTTTATTTTATTTTTTCTTGTTTTAGAACTTTTACTTGTTTATTTATTTATTTTTATGGCCGGCCTGACCTGCCCTGAGGGCAGGGCTGGCGCAGCATCTGCTGCCGGGATAGAACCGCGGTCCCTGCAGCCACCTAAGCTTTCCTAAGCAGGTGCTTTAGACCACTGAGCCATCCCGCTGGGCCCCAGGTTTTTTCTTTACCATACTTGGAACCAGTCTTCACTGTGTTGCCCATCTTTGCTCATCAGAAACTTTGTAGAAATTATTAATATTGAGAAAGCAGACCAAGATCTAATGAGCTCATTGATTACTTCTTTCAAAACAAAAAATTATTTCTCGCAGTTCCTCCATTTAATGCATATATATATATATATATATATATATATATATATATATATATATACTGGCTCAGCCTGCCCTGGGGGTGGGGCTGGCACAGCATGTGGTGCCAGAGATTGAACTGTGGTCCTTGCAGTTGACTAAGCTTGCCTAAGCAGGCACTTTAGACTGCTTAGCTATCTTGCTGGCCCACACATAATTTGATTGTAGAAGTTCTAGTAATATGGGAAATGATATTGGGCCTTTAAATGATATAAAGGAAATCTTATACTCTCAGACTGGCCTGACACACCATTTGTGTTCCTCAAAAGTGAAGAATGCATTCTAAGGAACAAAAGAAGGAAGACTGGAACATATTTATTGAAGAGGAGAGATACAGGAGGTGCCTTAAGTGGGCTGCTGAGGACCCTGCTTCTCAGGGCAGTTTTATAGAGCACCACCATATGGATACAAAATGGGTTAAGGCTGTGACTAACCAATAAGATTACAGGTACAGTTGCTTCAGTAATATTTATCCAGTGGGGAGGCATGTCATGTAGCAAGTACACTTGGAAAGAACAAGGAACTTTTCAAGAACAGGTAAGTCCAAGGGTCTTGGTTACTCATGAGGTAATTGATGTCTATGTAGACTTCAGGAGACCAGATGTTGCCGTTTATCTTAGGCCTGCTCATTCTGTCTTTATGTTGAGGCCTGGCCTCCAACATGTGTGCTTCCTGCCATAGGTTTGATGAGTTTGGGTCTTACACTGACTCTGGAGGGCCCAGACTTTACTGCCTCTATTTCTACTTAGCTGTCTGTAATACTACTAATTCTTTATTGTAAGTTACTATATTGGTCACCTAATTGACTTGGAGTGTAACAGTAAGAAGTATTTATTTATTTAATTTATTTATTTATTTATTTTTTGTCTTTTTGAGACAGGGTCTCACTATGCAGTTCAGGCTGGCCTTGAGCTCACTTGTGTAGCCCAGGCTGGTTTCGAACTCACACTGGTCCTCCTGCCTCAGCCTCCCAAGTGCTGGGGTTACAGGCATGCACCACCATTCCCAGCTAGAAGTATGTTAATGGTTGTTGTCAGCTAGATTCTTCAGTGTTGGAAGATTTTACAAACAAATGATAGAATAGTTTGTTCTATGTGAGCTTGTGTGTGTGTGTATGCACGTGTGGTACTGGAGATTGAACACAAGAACTTCTCCCTGAGCTACAGTCTCAGCTCTTTTTAAAAATTTTTTATTTGGAGACAGGGTCCCCTTAAATTACAGGTTGCTCAGATTGGGCTTCAACTGTGATCTTCCTGCCTCAGCCTCCCAAAGTGCTGGGATTACAGGTAGTGTACCACCACACCTGGCTAATATGAGCACGTTCTTTTTGGGCAAGTTGGAAAGATTGTTTTCCCAACCTCTGTGAACAGGAGAGGAGCCCTTTGCGTGAGCAGAGACAGAATCTGCAAATCTCACAGAAAATACTGTGTCTGCATGTGGCCTCTTGGTCTTGCTCTTCTCAGCTGGGGTTGCAAAGCGAACATTGTAAACCGCTGACGGCTTTTAGGAATGTTTGTGCGCACCTCCGATGACGGTAGAGTTGCAGATCTTACAGTAAGGGGCTCAGACAGGAGGGATTTTGTTCAGTGCCACAGGGAGATGCTTCCGAGAAGGGCTGCTGAGGAGTTCCCGGCTGCACGCCTGGGGAGCACGCGCGCTTCTCCTCTCAGGGCTCTCCCGCCTTGGGCTGTGAAGAGGCCTGCGCCGCCGGCAGAGGGAGAGTGAGCTCCGCAGACGGGAGCAGCAGCTCGCGGGTGTTGCTCTGGCCCAGATCCGCGCCCTGCAAAGTGCAAGTGTGCAAATTTGTGCTCGTTGCTTCGTGCAGCGCGGAGCGCAGAGGCTTCCAGAGGAGCTCATTATCTTTTGTCTTCTTTACCCCCGAGAGAAGGTGGTATTTGGAAGACAATTAGCTGCTAAGAGGTTGCAAAGGCAATGTTTGCAAAATGTTGGAAAAAATTCCTATATTTAGCCTTCCTTTCAAAAGTTTTTCCTAACCTATTTGTGTTCCTGAAATAATTTATCACAATTGGCAGACTCACAGGGCAAATGGTTTATAATTTGAAGGCCTATTTGCTCTTTGCTTTTTAAATTTTACAAATTTGATTCTGGATCTTTTTTTCCTTGTGATTTATTGACATATTATTAATTAGCACAGTTTTTAAAATGTGTATCAGAGTGAAAGAAACCCTGTTTACTGATTAGATTACTATTTGCATTGCAGAATAACAAGCTACTCAGGAACAAAGATGAGTTTATCTCTAAAAGTATTTTCTGAAAAACAATGGCATATGCGGAAGTGTGCTATGCACAGTGTTAATGTATAATATGTCCTGTGTTTTATATGAACATATGGGCCTAGAGTGATGTGAAGGTCTTTCAGGCCATCATTCTAGCAACCTCAAGCAGTTTAACCAGTGTATTTTAAATATTAAACATGTTCATGTATTTAATACAGGGTCTACAGGGTCTCATATAGATTAGACTCATAGCGATTCTCCTGTTTTTGGCCTTTCAAGCACTGGGGTTACAGGCATGTGCCACCACACCCAGTCTCAATGCTGTCTCAGTGCACCTTGACAGTGGGCTGGCAGGCATCCCGGGGATCAACCTGGCCACTGTGCTCTGCCTAAGCAGGTGCTTTAGTCTGCTGATCTGGCCAGCCCTAAATACACATATTTTAACGTTTTATATTTTAAAATACGAAACAGCAGAGTGAATTTACTTATTTGAAATGTATGAAAGAATCTTTTTTTACATCTAGGATAACACAAAAGCCAATGGACTTATAGTAGAATGCTCACTACTTTTTTTTTGGTGGTATTGGGGATTGAACTCGGGACCTTGCACTTGCCAGGCAAGTGCTTATCCTACAGAGCTGTCTCCCCAGCCCTAGTCTGAGAGTGAACTAGTGGGAACAGAGCTGTTGAATGGAATGAATATACTGATGTGTCCTGAAGTCAACATATGGGTGACTAAAAAAGAGGCAGGTGGCTGGACCTGGTAGTGCTGGCCTGCAATCACAGCACCCAGGAGGCCGGAGCAGGAGGGCTGGTGGGATTCAAGGTCAGGGGTGCTGCATGGTGAGACCCTGCCTCAAGAAAAAAAAAAGGGAGAAATATGTAGAACACTACATGTGTGTGTTCCTATCACTAGTATCTGCATCTTCTCACAGAAAATATAGGGAGGATGTTGTAAGTGGCAGCTTTTTTTGGTTAAAAAAAAAAGATTGTGTAATTCTGGGCATATTTTTAATGAGCATGCATTATAATTAATCAATCTCTCTCATCTTTTACAGGGCATGATATTATAGAAAGAACAGTCCTGACTTGGCTCTTGACTAGCTATGGGGTCACTGATGAATAAATTGAGCTGTTCGGTTTATACCAATGTTATGAAAATAATTTGTGATTATGAATTGGAAAGAGATTAACTTTAAAAAAATAAGAGAACACAGGTGATCAGAAAATATAGCAGCTCCATTGAGAAAACTGGACCAAGCCCTTCTCCTTTAGGTCTGGTTGACTTCTCAGATCTGCAGGGCTGGGGCTGTGGAGAACAGCCCTCGCATACAGCCCTTTGTTTGTAAATGTTTCTTTGAAAGGACTGAAATTAGGGAGTCAAAAAACACCCACATCATAGAAAAGATTGTATATTATGGAGTACGAAGTACATCATTAGTCATTGTTAGGAAGTAGAAAAAAATTAGCAATTTAGATTTCTCTCAGCACGTTGCACTCTAGAGACTGGTTTTACTAGGTACTATAAACTACCTTAAAGTTCTAGACTGTCTGTATCTCCAGAGGCACGACTAATTTTAATTTTTATAGTGCCAGGTATGCATAAATTCATATTCTTATGCTTTCTAAAATATATAAAATGCGTGTGAGAAGTGCTTGGGAGTAGGAGTGTTACATATTTTGGATTCTTTCAGATTTTTGAACATCTGTTTATATTGAGGGTGAGACCTAAGTCTAACTGCAACATTCACTTTTTTTAAAGAATTATTTTATTTATTTATTTATTTATTTATTTATTTATTGTTTCAGAACTTTTGTTTGTTTATTTATTTATTTGTATGGCTGGCTCAGCCTGCCCTGAGGGCAGGGCTGGCACAGCATGTGGTGCCGGGGATTGAACCGCAGTGCCTGCAGCTGCCTAAGCTTTTCTAAGCAGGCGCTTTAGACCCCTGAGCCATCTTGCCGGGCTCCTCCTACTTATTTTTAAAAAGAGTAAAAAAGTTAAAAAAAAATAGAAATAATTCAGAATTTCACTAATGAAGATGAATGGAATTTAGCAATGGTTGTTCTATTGCATCTTGCTGTCTTCATATTAATTTCATAGATTACCAGTAGGAGAAAACCACCACCACCACCGCCAAAAAACAGACCAGTAGAAATCAGCAGTACAGTTATCCAAGCTAATATATATATATATATATATATATATATATATATATATATATATATTCTTCCTTTTTTCCTTTCCCTCAGCCTAGTTATTCTTGCCCTTTGAACAGTTTTTTTCCCTTTCACAATATCTACTATAGCTTTTGGATTTTATTTACTCTTTCAGGCTGTTACACTAGAGAGGCAATACAATGTTTACACATGTGAGTCTGATTTGTTCACTAATGAGAAAGTCTCTAGTTGCATCCATTTACCTATAAAAGCCTTCAGTTTATCTATTTTTACAGCTGATTAATACTCCATTGTATAAAAATAGTACATCTTTTTGTAGCCATTCCTCAGTTGGTGGGCATTTATTTGGGTTGCTTCCAAGATTTAGCTTGGACAAATTGTGCTGCTCTCAACATGGGTGCACATATTGGCTATGGTGTGATGTTTCCCTCTTGGAAAAAAATACCCAAGGGGAAAAGAGCTGAGCTGAACGAGATCTGTAGTCTTAGTGTTTTGGGAAATCACACTGATTCCATAGTGGTTGTACCAGTGTGCACGCCCACCAGCAGTGGAGAAGGCATCCTTTTCCCCTTCAGCATTGTTCAAGGCTGACTTCTTGACGATAGCCATTCTTTCTGGGGTAAGATGATGTCTCGGTGTTGTTTTAATTTGCATTTCTTGGAGGACCAGTGAAAACATCTTAGCTCTCGTCACATCCTCTTCTCCTCCCATCATCTCTTGGTCCCCTTCCCACTTACAGAAGCTCTAGCTCCCTGTTTGCTTTGGCATCACACATCTCTTATACATGTGGTCTGTTGGTAATGTTATGTGATATTTTAAATAATTTTGTGCATGGAACAGTTTCATGATGTGGCATTTCCCACCTGTATCATCAAATCAGCACTCAAAAACTTTCTGATTTTTTTTAAATTTTTAAATTTTTTTTTCTTGTTTCAGAAATATTGTTTATTTATTTATTTTTATGGCCGGCTCAGCCTGCCCTGAGGGCAGGGCTGGCACAGCATGTGGTGCCGGGGATCGAACCGCAGTCCCTGCAGCCGCCCAAGCTTTCCTAAGCAGGCGCTTTAGACCGCTGAGCCATCCCGCCCGGCCCCCTAACTTTCTGATTTTGGAGCATTTCAGATTTTAGATTTTTGGAGGTGCCCACCCTGTGTTCTTGTCACAGGCCCTTTGACAAGTACACTCAGCTTGTATTGTTTTCTACAAGCCTGAAGAGTGCTTTCAATTTTGCTGGTCTTTAGCTTACATTTGGTTTGAATTTTTTTTTTTTTTTTTTTCGTCTTTTTGAGACAGGGTCTCCCTATGCAGTTCAGGCTGGCCTTGAGCTCACTTTTGTAGCCCAGGCTGGTCTCGAACTCACACCGATCCTCCTGCCTCAGCCTCCCGAGTGCTGGGATTACAGGCATGCGCCACCACGCCTGGCTTATCGCCTCATATATTTACAACTGTTAATTTTCTTTGCATAGGAATAGTTTATGATAGCACAATTCAAGAAATACATCCTCGCAGAAAACACGCGTTCAGCATCTCACTGGCAGATTGTAGCAGTTCCTATACCTCATTGAACTTTGGAACCTAAAGAATTGGTGATGTCAGACATAATGCTGCCTCGCGCAGTAGGTGCTTTTCCACCTCAGTACATTCAGGTCAGTGTCAGGACTTTTGGTTGATCTGATTAACTCTCTTCTGTCCTTTCTCTTATCCTCCTTTGTACTCTCCCCTCTTCCCCTCACTCACTCCCTTTTGTCTAATGATCGTCTCTCTTCTATGTTTTCATGTTAGCTTTTTTAGATTCCACATATTAGAGAAAGACACATAGCAATAGCATATTTGTCTTTCTGAGTCTGGCCTGTTTTGCTTAACATGATGATCTCCAGTGACATTGGACTTTCATCGCCATTATTTTCTGCTTAGTGAAATCTGCAGGTGACAAACTAGAAAGTTGTAGGCTGCTGGCTGGGTAAAGAATTGAAAAAACTGGGTAAAGAAATGATAAAAAGGGAAAATAAGAAATGACAAACTAATAACAAACAAAATGTTATAGGGGCACTAATAAAATCAACATTTAAAATTTTTTATTTTTGGGTGAAGCTAATAGTTTCCTCAAATGCTACATGTTTGGCCAAAGGTAAGGAGTGGTGGTAAGGATTCTCATTTTAAATGAATGGACTTAAATGACTAGACTTGTTTAGGTCAGTGCTTCCCAGAGTCAGGTGTGGAAGAGAGCAGACCTCTGTCTGTGGGCTGGGGACCCAAAGGATCCAACTGAAGGTTTGGAGCCCATGTGTAAGTCCGTATCAGGAGGCTGAAGGATCTATGCTGCAAAGGCCCAGGGGCCGGTGCGGGAGGCTGAGGAGTCCTTCCCAAAAGGCTGGAGGATCTGAGCCAGAAGGATGAGAGATCTGCACTGGGGCCAGGAGATGATGTTCAAGGTGAAGAAGAGATTTGAGGCTCTCCTGAAGGAAGACAGCTGCCAAAACTCCTTTGAGAAAAACCATTTCCTCAGGAGAATCAGCAGCCTGCCATCTTCTCCTGCTGCTTTTTTGTGTCATTCTGGCAGTAATCCTCAGGTGGGCCTTCCATGTCTGTGTGCTCACTCAGTTCAGCTGGGCACCCACAGTCAAGTTGGCCATTAACTAATGCACCATAGGACTATTAGATCATGTACAAATTAAAAACCTAGAGACTAGTGGGTTGAATCACTCCTGCTTTGCAGAGGTATTAAATTGTATGTGGTTCTAGATCCATGCCTTTTCCCAGTAGATTTGTTTGGAAGTGTTTTTGGCTAACCCCTTTGTGTGTTTGAGACCAGCTCATCTGAGTGATTGATGAATGCTGTTAATAGGGTGATGATTTTGTATTTGCTGTCAAGACCCTTACACACATTTGGATTTTGTCCATGACTCACATGTACACCGTCTCCATCCAGATATAAGTCTGTCTTAGATGAAGCATTTTAGAAAATATTCTACCCATAGAATATTTCACTGTCCACCCAGAGAAACCATTGGTTTTATCGTGCATCTTTATCATGTGACTACCTTTTTTTTTGAGACAGGGTCTTGCCATGCAATTTGGGCTGGCCTTGTTCTCACTCTTTTTTGTAGTTCTTTTGTAGTCCCCAGCTTGGTCTCAAACTCACAGTGATCCTCCTATTTCAACCTCCTGAATGCTGGGATTACAGCCTTGCACCACCATGACTGGTTCTGTGATGAGTATTGTTAAATGACATAAATATGGGGGAGGGGAAGAAAAAGAAACCTGCAAATTGAGCCAGTTGATCCCAAAGATGCCTACTTTCTATGAGCAGGTAAATGAAATAGCTGATATTCAGGTTAAAAGATAGTGCCTTATTAATCATTAGTTTTTACTACAGTTCTTTCTTTCTTTCTCTCTCTACCTTTTATTTTTTTAATTTTTTGAAAAATTTTTATGGTCATCTCAGCCTCCCCTGGGATGAGGCTGATGCAGCATGTGGTGCTGGGAATTGAACCTTGGTCCCTGCCACTGCCTAAGCATTCCTAGGCAGGCACTTTAGACCACTGAGCCACCCTTTCTTTCTTTCTTTCTTTCTCTCTCTCTCCTTCCTTCCTTCCTTCCTTCCTTCCTTCCTTCCTTCCTTCCTTCTGGGGATTGAACTCAGGACCTTGTGCTTGCCAGGCAAGCGCTTATTCTACTGAGCTATCTCCCCAGCCTGCTACAGAGTTTTCAAGCACAATTCTACTGGTATAATAATGAATGCAAGAGAAACTGTCTAATTGCCAGTTTTTGCAAGACAGTACACAATGGTATCATGGAGGTTGCATTCCAGACATCCCCGCAGTAAGTGAAAACCAGCAAAGTAGCGATGCTCTATTTATTTTAATATTTATATATATTTTAAGGCTTTAGAAGTTCTTCCCATAGTTATAAACTTTCCCACACTTTTAAAAACATTTCTAGTGTTCTTAACCATTTTCTAAACTTGTAAACCTAAGCCATTTTAACAACATTCATATACTATAAGGTACTGCAAAGTCCCATGATAGAGCAGAAAATCTGTGATAAATAGGGGTCAGCAGGATAGCTCAGCAGACCAAAGCGCCTGTTTAGGCAAGCTTAGGCAAACACAGGGACCATGGTTCGATCCTGGTACCACATGCCAATTCCCAGGGCGGGCTGAGCTGGCCAGAGTCTGGGTGTAGTGGTGTACCCCTGTAATCCCGGTGCTAGGGTGACTGAAAGCAGGAGAATCACGAGTCTGAGCTGCATGGTGAGACCCTGAAACAACCAAATACATTGAAAAAAAATTCACAATAGGTAATTTAAATTAATATTTTTTGAAAAGCCCGTGAAACAGTGAGGCTGCAAAAGTTGAGCATGAGATAGTGAGGGACCACTGTATCTTATTTTTTTTTTTCCTATCCCTGCCATTTCCTTCCACAAAAAAGGTACTTTTAAAACAGGAGATCCCAAAGACAAAAGATATATTTCTAGAAACGTACCTTGAAGACTAGGGTAAATGACCCAAGGATAGGTAGGCTTCGTGCTTGGCATTCAGGAAGTTGGCTCAATCTCTAGCATCACAGAAGTATTGTAAAAATGGTTGTTACTATTCTATTTCCTGTGTGTGTGTGTGTGTCTCTCTCTCTCTCTCTCTTTTTTTTTTCCCCTAGAGCCAGGGCAGGAGCACTGTGAGTGCACTGGGATAAACAGATAAATGGTAAACTTGGAAAGTCCACTTGATCTAAAGAAATCTCCATTAAGAGCCTAAAGTCCAACAGGAAAATCAGTATCTAGTTGATTTTCTCTATGTGTGATAAGATTCTATGAAAATTTCAGAATGAAGTGTACTTTGAATAATATTTGGAGCTTTAAGAACTATTTTTTTTTTTAAAATTTTTTATTCTATTTATTTTATTTGTTTATTCACTCATTTTTATGGCCGGCTCAGCCTGCCCTGAGGGCAGGGCCGGCATAGCATGTGGTGCCGGGGATCGAACCGCGGTCCCTGAAGCCGCACAAGCTTGCCCAAGCTTTCCCAAGCAGGCGCTTTAGACCACTGAGCCATCCCGCCGGGCCCCCTGGAGCTTTAAGAACTATTAACGTGACGGTGTGAATTATTTTTGTGCTGGCTTTCGATATTGTATGTACTTTCATGATGAGGCTTTGCCATTTTGTTTCTGGGCACATGAATTTGCTTAGTGCCGCTATTAAGCGTAAATCTACACAGTAAAACCTCACTGGTTAGCATAGAATTTTATGCCTGGAACATTGAAAATGAACATAGGCTATTTTTGTTTTTTCTTGTGTAACATTCTACAATGAAAAACACTGATGTGTGGATTTCAGTAAGATAATAGTTGTTAAATTACAGAATGGCTATATTCACTTTAGAGCTTAAACAGTATTTTTAAAACTTGTGCATCCTGACTATTGTAATTCCTGATTAGTGAGCCACTTCTAGGAATCGGTAGCATTTTTTGTGATCTGATGTAGTTCAGAAAAGGACATGGGCAAACATACAATCTGATATTTTATGGGTATAAATGATCTGTCTTGGTTATTGGAAGTTAAGGCATAAGTCACAAGAAGCCCTTATGCTGTGTGTTGCACATTGAAAGTATGTGAGAAAGAAATGGACGGCATTAGCAGTAGCTTTGAGTGTGCGCCCTCACCCCTGCGTGTACTGGGGATTGGAACGAGGGAAGGAGATAAATACTTCCGGGTCATGATCCCAGGGACTTGTCTCTTTCCACCAGGCCTCACCTCACACCAGCATATTCAGCTCTGCCACTGAGTATGCCATCACCATCCTTTGAACACCTGAGACCTTTTGGGGGAATTCTAGATCTGTACCCTAACAGCATCCTAGAGACCTAGGGCCTGTGCTTCGACCTCCTCTGCTTGGACTGGCATGGTCAATTGTACTCTGTTTTCCTTCTGATTCTTCTTTACCTCTAAGGCCTTTACCTGCAATTCCAAGGAGAGAGTTCTTCTAACCAGTTGCATATTTGAAAGGTAAATGTGTTTATTTCTGGAGCCACCTCAGCCTGTTGGAGCCATCTTGAGCAGGGCTGAGCTCAGCCCAGCGCTGCCCTGGTGCACCCTGAGGGATGGCTTTCCCTCTGGCACAGAGAGGTACGTGAAGCTAGTTCAATGCTTTTGCTAGGAGGAACAAACAAACAAAATGACCACACCCCCGTCCAATTTGTCCTACCTGGAGTCACCCTGAGTTTTAGCTATGTGAAGGTAGCTGGGGACGTGGCAGGGATCATTTCTTCTATCACCTCCATTATGGCTACTGCCCTTACTCTCTTGAGTGGATATTATTTTTCCTGCCTAAAGATAGAAACAGATTCAGAAATCCTGACCTGGTTTAATCGCGACTGCGCCATAATGGTAAGGTGGGAGATGCTTAATGACTTAGTAGTGACTGATGGCAAGATGAGGGGGCGTCTTACCTTACGAGTAAAATCTGGTCTGCTTAAAAAAAAAAAAAAAAATCTGGTCTGCTTGTGACTTTATTCTGAGCTCATCCAGTGTTATTCAGACCACATTGCTAAGTGCTTTTAATGCTTAAAATTGCACTTTCACGTCTACCTTGGAAGATTTACTGTTTTGTTTGTAGGTTTATTTCCTCAGTAAGTAGAATCAATTTCATGAGAGGTCGCTGTTTAATGGCTGTAGTCATTTTCATCAGCTTTGTGCTAGGGTGACTGGATAGTCTTGGGAGCTGCATGAATTGGGAGTGTGGCTCATTAATAGGGTGGGGGGCCCGGGATATAGCTCAGCAGCATAAGCACCTAGCTGGCAAGTGTAAGGTCCTGAGTTTGATCACTGATACTGCCAGAAAAAAAGAAGGGTGGGAGCACTTTCTTTCCGTGTGTGTGTGTGTGTGTGTGTGTGTGTGTGTGTGTGTACATCCACATGCACATGGGTGTAGGTGCTGGGGATTGAACCTAGGACCTACCTGGGGCTAAGTATGAGATCTGCCAAAGTGTTACATCCCTTATACCTGACCCTTTTTTTTTTTTTTTTTTTTTTTTTTTTTTTTTTTTTTTTTTTTTTTTTTTGTCTTTTTGAGACAGGGTCTCGTTATGCAGTTGAGGCTGGCCTTGAGCTCAGTTTTGTAGCCCAGGCTGGTCTTGAACTCGCACCGATCCTCCTGCCTCGGCCTCCTGAGTGCTGGGATTACAGGCGTGCGCCACCACACCCGGCTGACCCTGTTTATTCTTTTTTTTTTTTTTTTTTTGCGGGACCGGGGTTCACAACCTTGCGCTTGCCACGCAGGCACTTGTGCCTCGGAGCTATCTCCCCAGCCCCTGACCCTGTTTATTCTTGAAGGAAGCATCCTTACTAATGATTTTAAAAGTGTATATTATAAGGAGCTGACAGATTAAATAATTCGTTTGAGTTTAGAAGCAAATTTAACATTTAAGCCAGGCTTGTTTTAGCAATAGTGCCTATGCCATTATACTACAAAGGGACATATATAAGGAAATCTAATTTGTAAAATGCAACAAATGCCATTTTATTGTTGTTGCTTCCAAAAGCCTTTGCAGGGTATAAATCAAATGATACTATTTTCTGGACTCTCCCGAAACCTCTTAACCCAAAGATAACACCAGAACCTAATAAATAGATTTAAAAGGTACTACAGTAACACCAATAACATTGTATAAGTGTTTTGAATATTTTCTTTAAATATTTTGGATGTTTTTGGCATTTTACTAGAACTAATGGTTTTGAATCCTAAATTATTTTTCATGTGCTTTAATTGTCCTTTATTTATTCTCTATTTTTGAAGATTTATTTATTTTTTCATGACTTTCTGTATTCCCATCTATTTGCTTATTTGTTGTTTAATTCTTCATTTGTTTATTTATTTATTTGGTGCTGCGATCCAACTCAGGATCTTGTGCTTGCCAGGCAGGCGCTTATGCTGCTGAGCTGTCTCCTCGGCTGTGACTGTTTGTTGAGCTACATCTGGAAGTCAAAGTTAGGGTCTACATATCATTATTTCCATGTACTTATTTGAGTATGCTTGTTTTAATTGACCCCTGCTTATTTTTATTTTCTTGTTTCAGAACTTTTTGTTTGTTTACTTATTTATTTATTTTTATGGCCAGCTCAGCCTGCCTTGAGGACAGGGCTGGTGCAGCATGTGGTGCCGGTGATTGAACCACGGTGCCTGCAGCTGCCTAAGCTTTCCTAAGCAGGTGCTTTAGACCACTAAGCCATCCTGCTGGGCCCCAATACATGTGATCTCCTTTTTATTTATCTATTTATTTTTGCAGGACCAGGGATTGAACTCAGACCCTCGTGCATGCTAGTGAAGCACGTATTCTATTGAGCTATCTCTCCAGCTCCTTTATTTTCTATTAATTTCTATTCTTCCACTTTTTATTTATCTATCATTTTGTACATGCAGATACCCTTTGTAGCCTGACTAATGTGAAACTCTTAAGTTAGAAGAAATTTCTTGGCACGTTGGATATAAGCATTTATAGTGTCAGGCTGGGAAGATAGCTCAGCAGCACAGTGCCTGCCTAGCAAGAGCAAGGCCCTGAGTTCAATTCCTGCTACCAAAACAAAAACAAAACACAAAGCACATTTACATTTTCCCTCAGCCTTAGTGTCACACTAAAAATTGGCAGTGATGTCTTTTTTTTTTTTTTTTTTAGAATTTTATTTTATTTTTTTCTTGTTTCAGAACTTTTGTTTGTTTATTTATTTTTATGGCCAGCTCAGCCTGCCCTGAGGGCAGGGCTGGTGCAGCATGTGGTGCCAGGGATCAAACCGCGGTCCCTGCAGCTGCCTAAGCTTTCCTAAGCAGACACTTTAGACCACTGAGCCATCCTGCTGAACTGCCCCCCAGTGATGTCTTTTATGGCAGAGAAATTTATGGGTGGTGCCAAACACTTGTGGCAGTAATATGGAGCACAAGGTGGTATTAAATAATTCATTCTTTTATATTGATTGATTTATTTTCATTTTATGTATTTGGTACAGGGTCTCACTGTGCAGGTGAGAGTCGTAGTGATCCTCCTGTTTACAGCCTCCCCTGTGCTGGGATTATAGGGTGTGTCACCACACCTGGACTCTTTTGCTGGTCCAGCGCACCCCCAGAGTGGGACTAGTGTGGCATGTGGACTGGGGATTGAACATTGCTCAATTCATTCTTTTAAAGCTTTAGTTAAGTTTTTTATTTTTTATTAAATTTTTTTTAAAAAAAGTATTTTAGTACAAGGTTTGAAGGATCCCACTACACAGATCAGACTCGTAGTGATTCTGCTGTTTTCAGCCTTCCAAGAGCTGGGATTATAGGTGAGTGCCACCATGCCCTGTCTCAGTGCCCCTGGGGGGTGGGTCTGGCAATACATGCTCGGCCTCAAACCCCAGGCAGGTGTTGCACCTGCCTAAGCAGAAACTTTACTCTGCTGAGCTGTCTGGTGGGCCAGGCCTTCTATTTTTGTCTTTTGAAACAAGGTTTTGCTGCGTAGTTCAAGCTACCCTCCAATGCAGCGATCCTACTGTCTCAGCCTCGTGAGTGCTGGAATTACAGGAATATGCCACCATACCTGGATTTTTGTCAGGTTTTATGTGATCACAGATGTTTTATTTATTTATTTTTTGAATCTCTTTTTTTATTATTATTTTTTCCCCCTTGTTTCGGAACTTTTGTTTGTTTGCTTATTTATTTTTCTGGCCGGCTCAGCCCGCCCTCAGGGCAGGGCTGGCACAGCATGTGGTGCCGGGGATCGAACCGCGGTCCCTGCATCCACCCAAGCTTTCCCAAGCAGGTGCTTTAGACCACTGAGCCATCCCGCTGGGCCCCGATCACAGATGTTTTAATTTGTGTTAACTGTGTTTTAAATTTATATAAAAAATAAGTGATGGGGCCCAGCGGGATGGCTCAGTGGTCTAAAGCGCCTGCTTAGGGGGTGGCTGCAGGGACCGCGGTTCGATCCCTGGCACACATGCTGCACCAGCCCTGCCATCAGGGCAGGCTGAGCCAGCCATGAAAATAAATAAATAAACAAAGGTTCTGAAACAAGAAAAAAAAAAAATTCTTTTTTAAAAAAGTGATATTTTATTTTATTTTAAATTATTTTATTTTATTTATTTATTTTTTTCTTGTTTCAGAACCTTTGTTTGTTTATTCACTCATTTTTATGGCCAGCTCAGCCCGCCCCAAGGGCAGGGCTGGCGCAGCATGTGGTGCCGGGGATCGAACCACAGTCCCTGAAGCCGCCCAAGCTTTCCCAAGCAGGTGCTTTAGACCACTGAGCCATCCTGCCGGGCCCCCAAAAAAGTGATATTTTAAAATAAATTAAAATAACATAAAACAGGTGTGGTGGCACATGCCTGTAATCCCAACACTTGGGATGCTGAGGCAGGAGGATTGGTGCAAGTTCAAGACCAGCCTGGGGTACAAAAGTGAGCTCAAGGACAGCCTGAACTGCATAGCGAGACCCTGTCTCATTATGTAGACCAGTAGAGAGTAATTAATGTATATAATAATGTTAATATATATTGAATTATTTTCATCACACCTGAGTACTGAGAGTATGAGATACATAGAGCCTTTAGTAGTCTCTTCATTTTTGCTAAGACAAATGGAAGGAGTTCATCCCCAAGTTTAATTCCTCCAGCAAAAATACAAGTTGAAAATTCACAATCCTGCATTTTGTAGCTACTACTCTAATGGAGACTACTCCTTTGTTTGCCTTAATTGTGCTGTTTTGCCAGTGTTGGAAAATGTAGATGGGCATGGACAAACTGACATCCTAGGTGGGTGACATATGTGTCATACCTGCCACTGGTGAAGGTTGGAAGTCTTAATGAAAAATTGTTTATTTTGTGTGGGGTACAACAATCTCTTTGATTAATGAAGTTGTTAGCTTTCTTTCTTACAACTGTTAACAAAAAATACTGTTTTAGAACAGAAAAATATGATAGAATTTGTTTCCCTTAAAGGGTTAGTCAGTCCAGTGACATTATTATAAGTGGTAGAGCAAAGATGTCCTTATCTCTTCTTATGGCAAAATTAGGCCTTTTGTCGGTAAGACTTGATTGTTTTTGATTTTTTCTCTTTTATTGTTTTTATTTTTATTACTACACTTTTGCAATATATAATTACTACATTCATCACGGGAAGCTGGCAGATGCATGCAATGCCTTTAAGTGGCATTTAAAATTGAGTAAACTAAAAAAAAAAAATTCAGTAAACTTTTTATAGGCACAAAGTCATCTGGGTTTCTAACATACAGCTTTCGTTGGCCACAGCCCCCTGGGTGATGCCCGCTGGGGACCTGCTTTTGTGGTGTTGGAGTGGGAAATGTGAAGGAGTGCGTCTTGCCTTCCCCAAGCCAAACAAAATGTGCTCCTTGCTGAAATGCATTTAGCTACGACCCTGCAAGTGTCTCGGAAGCATGATACGTGTGTGCTGGGAGTGGGGCTGTGAGGTGGAGGCAGCAAGGTCCATTTTATGTTCTCTAAGGTCTGTGCTTCTGGGGCTAGGGACGGAGCTCAGTGGCAGAACGAATAAAACAGAACAAATAAAATTCTGAATAAGGTGTAGTGATCTTTTAGGAGTTTGATAATATTCTTTATTTTTAATTATAAATGATATAACCTGAACCTTAGCATTTTAATTCTCTTGGACTCCCAGAAGACCTACTGTATTGATCAAGAATGGTGCACAAAGCCGGGCGTGGTGGCTCACAGCTGTAATCCCAGCACTCGGGAGGCTGAGGCAGGAGGATTGATGCAAGTTCGAGACCAGCCTGGGCTACAAAAGTGAGCTCAAGGCCAGCCTCAACTGCATAGCGAGACCTTGTCTCAAAAAGACAAAAAAAAGAAGAATGGTGCACAGGTGGACACAGGGGTGCTCTTCCTTTGCTTATTGCTGTATTTTCAATGTAGACTTGCTGTAGTTCCTGGTATTCTTCATTGTATATGCCCATACTTGAGGACCACATAAGTCCCTGTCCTCTAGCTCCTGCTTTCTATTTGATATTCCTTCAGATCCCATGTGTAAAACAGTTATATTTATTACGGGGTCTACAGGGACTCCTAGTGATTCTCCTGTTTTCAGCCTCCCCAGCAAGGGATCACAGGCATGTCACCACACCACCTTGCAGTCTCATCTCAGCATGGCCCATGGGGCAGAGCCAGCATGGCATGTGGTGTGGGATTTGAACCTGGTCCCTGGGCCTGCCTAAGTCTGCTGAACTATCTGGCCGGCCCAGCAAAGCCTAATTTTAAAACAAAATTTTGAACTTGGAGTGGTGGCACCTAGCACTTGGGAGGCTGAGGCAGGAGCATCACCTTGAGTTCAAGGCCAGCCTGACCTACTGCTAGTGAGACCTCTTAAAAAACATCCAAACCAAGACAAAACAAAACACACCCAAAAAACTTTGAGTTGTATGACTGAGGAATTTGTGCTTCACACATGTTCAGAGAATCTTAGTTACTTCAATGCATCATTTTATCAGTGTTTTTAATGGTGATTACTCCAAATAAACACTACTCTGTGCTATTTTTCTTAAGAGCAAATGTTTGGCACCAGGTTTCTTCATTTTGTTTTACTGCTAAAAAAACTCTTATGAAACATGATGCAAAGTCAAGAGGAATGCACTTTGCAGTTTGTGAGATACTAGTTCTCTAGTTTTTATAACAGAAAATTTAAAATGTGATTCTACTCTTTTGCAACTTCCTGTACTTCTCCTCTGTTAAATGTTTGTTTCCATGACAGCAAAGAAAAATACATTACTTGTTCATTGCCAAGTGTCAAATCACAGGCTCCTTAGACTCTACAGCAGTGTGGTTCTCACTCATGTGTCCTTATTTTTTTTGTCTTTTTGAGACAGGGTCTCACTATTCAGTTCAGGCTGGCCTTAAGCTCACTTTGTAGCCCAGGCTGGTCTCGAACTCACATTGATCCTCCTGCCTCAGCCTCCTGAGTGTTAGGATTACAGGCGTGCGCCACCACGCCTGTCTCATGTGTCCTTGATAACTGCTCTTGAGGGCCGTATCTGAAGCAGCAGAGGGCACAGAACTCTTATTAGAAAGCAAGAGATTGTCACAAGTACAGAGACTCCTTGCCCTGTGTCCCTGAAACCTCTGCAGCATCTTTGGACCTGTTTTCCAAAACAGGTGGGACAAGATGATTCTAAAGTCTGTATCAATTAGGATATAAAATTAATAGGAGAGTGAGTGGTGATGAATTACAGCATGGCTTTACTTGACTGTGGGAGTCTCCACAGACACTCATCTCTAGAACCTCGCTTCCTTATCTGGTGATTAATAGGGAGAAACGGGTTGTTTTCTTGGGGCATTTTGGTGATAGAAAGCAGTGTAAAAACAGCTCTGTGCTGGGCTGTACCTGAGTTATCCTCAGAGCCCTCTTTAGCTCTCTGAACTGGAGGCCAGTTCTCTTTTTGCTGTAGCCCAGGGTTCTCGCTGAGCTTGTAATGCCACATTCAGGCTGTGCCTTGGTTACTTGGTGTCCAGTGGACCTCATCTAGTATGAAATGACTAACAGGGGCCTTGCCAACAGTGGGTTCCTGACCCGTTGATTTAGAGAGACTTGGGTTAGGGTTAGGACTTGATTTAGAGACACTAGGGTGCACAATAGACGTTGGAGTTCTCAGAGGAGCACAGGACAGGCTGTTCACCCTAAGGACCCAGAGTTACAGATGGCAGGGAAGTTGCTTACCTCCATACAGAGCCTAACTGAACATGAAAAGGAAGGCTTTGAAGCTTGATGCCGACTTAATGTATGGACCAACTGAGACAGCTTGTCACACACGTTCTGTGAATGGTCTACTTGAAGTTGAAACAGGAAAGATGCAACTCTATGACTTGGTGGTAGAACACACATTTAGCATGCACATGTCCCAGGTTAGATCTTTAGCACTGAGAGTAAAAGAGAAAAACAGAAAGGCCCAAGAAATAGCTATGATTAAACATGACCAATGATAAGCCCAAATCTAGGAGCAGGGGCAACGGAGCTCTTATTTTGGTTGCCTCATCTTTTTCTAGTATTATAAATGCTAAGTTGTTTTTACTGGTCCTTAAAAAAAAAAGACAATATTTTATATATAACATTAAGATTTTTTTTGTGTGCTAACATACACTTCCAAAATGGAGAGACAGCTTCATTAGTCGATTTACCGTAGCAGAAACATTTTTCTACTTTTTTTTACCTTCTTCTATTTTGAACATTTTTGTGTTTTGATATCACATAGCAATACATTGAAAGCTAGTTCTATTTATCACATAACATTTAACTAGAGATTGGTAAAACTAAATGTATTTATATTCCAGTATTTTGTGTATGTATGTAAGTATGCATGTATGTATGTATGTATGCATGTATGTATGTATTTGGTTGTTGCAGGGTCTCACTCCACAGCTCGGACTCATGGTGATCCTCCTGCTTTCAGCCTCCACATCTCTGAGATTACAGGCATATGCCACTATGACACTATGTCCAGGACTCTGGCTGGCTCAACCCGCCCTGGTGCTGGGGAACAAACTGTGGTCCCTGCTATTGCCTGCACTTGCCTAAGTAGGTACTTTATTCCACTGAGCTATCTCATCAGAATCTATATTCCGATATTTTAAAAATGGCTGTAAGATATCTGAGAATGGTAGTATATACCTGTAATCCCAGTACTCAGGAAGCAGAGACAGGAAGATTGTTGCAAATTTGAGGCCAGCGTGCTCTCCATAGCCTGAATATGTAGCAACACTCTTTTTAAAGGCTAGGAATGTATATCCCAGGTAGAGAGCTTGTGTGAAGCCCTGAGTTAAGTTCTCTGGTAATGAAACAAAGTCTTTAATGTTGTCATTGCATTGCCTTTTCAAGTAGAAGGGTGAAACAGTTGCCCGGGTAGCATGTCTATGGTATGGTACTCAGTCTCCTATGGAGGATGGAATTCCTTTTGAAATGAGGTGGGATTATAAGGCTAACTGTGGCTATCATTTTCTTGTTTTAAATGAACAGCTGTCTAAAGAAATAGCAGCAGAAAGAAAGCTCAAGTGATACATGAAGATGGGGAGAAGAAACATGAGATATTTTTGAAAAGAAAATAAGGGTCATCTTTTGCAACTGTGAATTAGATTCTAAGCAGAAAAATTCATGAGTGCTCTAACATTAGCATGTTCATTTTAAATACCCGGGAGGGCTACGTGCTGCATCACGAATAAGGAAAGGAACAAAAAAAGAACCAAAATATCAACATGAAGGAGTCTCTGGGGAAAAGTTGTGAAAGAAAGCATTGTCACTTTTGCTCTTTAGTTAAGCTTTAGACATTGGGATAGGGCAGAAAGAAGAGTTTGGAAAGGAATATACTGAAACGCCCAGATTCTTGGGATTTGATTCAGACCAAAAGGATATGATCTCTGAAATTCAGCACAGATTTAAAAATAATGATTCTTCCAGTTGGGAAACATTTTAGTCACACCTCTGTTTTTATGACACAAAGATAATTCTCTAAGTCCTGGTGTTAAGAAAGGGTGATATGTAAGAATGCCTTTATTTATTGATTTTTTTCTTTTAATAAGAAATAGCAGTGTGACATTTTCAAAAACATGTTAGTAGTACATTCCCAATAATTGATACAATGCATATTGTTGTCCTTGCAGTAGTTATACAGAGCACAAGATAAAGTCATGCTGGTTTTTCTAATCATTGTTGGTACAAAAAATTTCTTCTCATTGAACTAAGAGAAAGTAGTTGTATACATAGTCTAATATTCCACAATCACAATGGATTATTGGCAGAACTGGCAATGTTGGAAGCTATTGATTTAAGCCTTTTACAGCTCAGCATTCTAATCTAGCTTTCCGTTTTATGCCTTGTGCTTAAACTTTTCTGCTGGTGGTTTCGGGAAAGTTAAAGCGAGACCTGTATAACAAAACATGTAACTTTTGTATCTCTCAAGGTCAGTCAAATCCCCTCCCAAGAGCTGGGATTATAGGTACACGTCACCATGCTGAGTCTCAGTTGCCCTCTCAGCGCAGCTTGGGGACAGGGCCAGCATGGCAGGTTAGGGAATTGAACCCCATCCCCTGAGCCTGCTTGCAGGTGCTTTAATCCACTAAGCTATTTGGCCAGCCCTACATAGTGAATTCTTTTTTTTTTTTTTTTTGTGGGGCCGGGGTTTGAAATCATGACCTTGCACTTGCCAGGCAGACACTTCTGCCATGGAGCTTATCTCCCCAGCCCCTATATAGTGAATTCAAATCCAACCTGCACTACATAGTGAAGCCCTGTCTCAAAAAAAAAAAAAAGTGCATTTGAGCATGGTATGGTGGTATACACCTATAATCTTAGCACTTGGGAGGCTGAGGCAGGAGGATCTCAGCCTGGGTTGCATAGTGAGCTCAAGTCCAGCCTGAATTACATAGTGAGTCCCTGTCTAAAAAAAAAAAAAAAAAAAAAAAAAAAAAAAAAAAAAAAAAAAAAAAAAAAAAAAAAAAAAAAAAAAAAAAAAAAAAAAAAAAAAAAAAAAGCGAAATAAATTAATGTATTGAATACACAAAATCTTCTAAGTATCCTAGCTTATCCAGCCCACTTCAAACATGCTCAGAACATTTATTAGCCTACAGATGAGTAAAATCTTCTAGCACCAGGCCTGCTTTGTAGAAAAGTGTTGACTAGCTCTGTAGCTGATTAAATGCTAGGTACCTTCATGACCTTGTGAGGCCAGGCATCACAAGTCAGGGGCTGCTTGTCATCCTCCTTCTGTTCCTGTGTCTTTCTGAAGTAGAGATGACAAAGTGCTACATTTGCCCCTGACACCACACCACATAAAAGCACAGGAACTCTTCAGTCATCTGTCATGTCTTGCCTTTGCTTTCCCATTTTTGTGGAGCCAGGGTTCAAACACAGGGCCTTTTCCACATGAGGGAAGCACTCTTCTGCTGAGCTCCACTCACAGCTCTTCCGTGGGAAACTCTGTCCTTGTAGGGTTGTGGACAAAAACCAAGTAGTTTGCATGTACTGATTGTGTAGTAATCATTCTCATGTCTTGTGTTAAGCATCATTAAATTCATTCTAGAATCATACCTTGCCACATGGCCACAGGCACACCATGGCCAAGGTAGATGTCATTTGCACTTAGTTTTGATTTGTCACATAGAGACACCACTCTATTCTTGAATAAGTTCAAAGGTGTCCTCCTCCCCTTTCCAGACCAATAAATATTCTCTTCCCAAATAACCACAGCAAGACCAGGTGGTCCCCAGACACTGCACACTCCAGGAGGAAGGCCCCGCTGTGCCATTAACCTATAAAGTTTACAAGCATTTTATGATTTTCTGATAGCCCATTAGGTTCACTTGTGTAAAAAAAAAGTCGACAGGTATACTGGGAGAGATCAGAAAAGGGAACTGTTTACCAAAGAATACAATAGTTTGTGAAGTTTGTCTACTGCTTTTTAAAATACTGCTTACAATTTATTTTTCTTTTTCAGATTTTATTCTTTATTAGTCCACATTTGCAATACATAATGATCATATTCCTCATGAAGCGTTGGTGCATGTGCATAACACACAGGAATTCTTTTTGCTCTTTTCCCCTCCATCATCTTCCTGTTTGTGAAAGATCTAGTTGTGTTTCCTATGATCTGTCTTATCTTTATAATTTGGGCTTCTCATATAAGAGAAACCTTGTGATATTTAAGCTTATGCATCTACTTTATTTCACTGAGTATTCTGGTCTCAGGGTGAGTCTATTTTCCTACCAGTTCTAACATACTGGGGGAAGGGGAAAAATCAAGCAGAGACCACCAGGCTTGTGTAAAGGTGACATCGCCCCTGGAATTTATTGTTCCTGGGTGCAGGGAGGCAGAGAGTGCAGTAAGACCATCTGCCCTGAACGAAGAGAAATGTGTCCTTTTATAGGGATGGAGAGAATGCAGGGGACGCTGGGCAGCAAGATCCCAATGAACATCTTCGGTTGACGTTCCCTGGTAGTCCTGCATCTCAGTGGGCAGAGTCATTTGAAGTGTCCGATGTAAATGGTGTCTCCAGGACCCGCACAGTTCCTTGTCCTATCCTGTCTGCTGTGCTGTGCTTGTGGATGACAAGCTCAGTACTGAGCTGAGTTCCCTGCAGACAGTGGTGCTTCTGGTAAGCAGGCTAGGGCTGAGAGAGCCAGGTCCAGTTGGCTCTTAGCCTTCTTTTTGGCGGAGTAGTACTCTGTGTAAACACTACATTTTCTTCATCCATCCTTCTGTTGGTGGACAGAGGCTGCTTCTTAGATTTACCTACTATGAACTGTGCTGCTCCTGGTGCTTGTAGTGTAGGTATGAGCATGCATGGATAAGTGCAATGTGATGCTTTTAACTTTTAGGAAGATAGCTGGGTCAGATGGAATTTCGAATTCTAGTTTTTTAAGAAATTGCATATGATTACCATAGTTTTTGTACTAGTTTACCTTCCCACAATGTAGAATTCCTTTCTCCCCTGTAGCCTTGCCAGAATTTTTTATTATTTGATTTCTTGATGATAGCCATTCTTTCTGGATAATGTAGAATCTCAGTATTATTTTAATTTGTACTTCTTCAATAGCTAGAAATGTTGAACTTTTTTTCATATCCTTATTGGTCATTTGTATTTCTTTTAAAAAATGTCTCCATTTTAGTTGCCTATCTTTTTTTTTTTTAATGGCTGGCTCAGCCTTCCCTGAGGGCGGGGCTGGTGCAACATGTGGTGCCAGGGATCAAACCTGCGACCTCCTAAGCTTTCCTAAGCAGGCGTTTTAGACGGCTGAGCCATTCTGCCTGTCCCAAGTTGCCTATCTTTTTTTTTTTTTTTTTTTTTTAATTTTTTATTTCTTTTTTTTCTTGTTTCAGAACCTTCATTTGTTTATTTACTTATTTTTATGGCTGGCTCAGCCCGCGCCCTGAGGGCAGGGATGGCGCAGCATGTGGTGCCGGGGATCGAACCGCGGTCCCTGAAGCTGCCCAGGCTTTCCCAAGCAGGCGCTTTAGACCACTGAGCCATCCTGCCGGGCCCGCCTATCTTTTGACTGGGTCCAAATGACTCAATTTTTTGGGGGAGAGAGCGGTCTAAGGTTTTTTTTTTGTCTTTTTGAGACAGGGTCTTGCTAGGCAATTGAGGCTGACCTTGGTCTAAGTTTTTTGAGCTGTCTCTGTCTCTGTCTCTGTCTCTCTTTCTGGCACTGGGCATCAAACTCAGGTTCTTGCACTTTCCAGGCAGGTGCTTGTGCTGCTGAACTATATCCTCAGCCTCTGAGTTCTTTAAATATTCTAGACATTAGTCTTCTGTCCCAGGAATAGCTGGCAAGATTTTCCCCCACTTGATAGGTTGTTTCTTCTTCACTTTATTGGTGTATTTTCACTGTGCAGAATGTTTCTAATATGATCGGATCCTGCTTGTTGGTTCTTGATGCTATTACTTAAGCAGCTGGAGTTCTAGTCAGACAGTCCTTGCCTATACCTGTGTCTTCAGGTGTTTTACCTTCTAGCAGATCAAGTATTTCTGTTTCAAAGTTTAGTTATTTCATCCACTTGGATTTTAGCTTAGTACAGACTTAAGAGATATGGGTCTAGGTTTAATTTTTTGCACTTGACAGCCAGTTTTTCTAGCAATGTTTACTTGCTTTTTTTATTTTATTTTTTAGGTAGGGTCTTACTATGTAGCTCAGGCTGGCCTCACACTCACAGTTATCTTCATGCCTCAGCCTTCCAAGTGTGAATATTACAGCTGTGTACCACCATACCTGGATCCAAATACCTTTTATTAGAGAGGTTGTCTTTGCTCTAGTGTATGCTTTTGGACTCTGTCAAGGATTAGATAGCTGAGGTGCCTGGGGTTGTTTCTACATCCAGAATTCTGTTCTACTGCGCTGCATGTCTGTTCAGTGTCAGAGTCATGCGGTTTTTTTTTTTTTTTTTTTTTTTTTTTTTTTTTTTTTTTTTTTTTTTTTTTGTCTTTTTGAGACAGGGTCTTGCTATGCAGTTCAGGCTGGCCTTGAGCTCACTTTTGTAGCCTAGGCTGGTCTCGAACTCACACCGATCCTCCAGTCTCAGCCTCCTGAGTGCTGAGATTACAGGCGTGCACCACCACGCCCGGCTGAGTCATGTGTTCTTTTTTTTTTTTTTTAATAATTTTATTTATTTATTTATTTATTCTTGTTTCTGAACTTTTATTTGTTTATTTATTTATTTTTATGGCCGGCTCAGCCTGCCCTGAGGGCAGGGCTGGCGCAGCATGTGGTGCCGGGGATCGAACTGCGGTCCCTGCAGCCGCCTGCAGGCACTTTAGACCACTGTGCCATCCTGCTGGGCCCCTGAGTCATGTGTTCTTGTCGTTATAGCTTTGCAACCTCACTTCAGGTCTGGCGCTGTGTGCCTCCTGCTTGCTCCCGTTGCCCAGGGTTGCTTTTGCTGTGCTGGGTCTCTTCTGACTCTAGGTGGATTTTAGGATTGTGCTCTGCAGTTCAGTAAGGAATGCTGTGGGTATTTTGATGGGATAGCATTTTAAACAGTGCAAATATAAAGAAAAGGTTGCTTCTTTGTATGTAGCATTAAGAATGTTGCTTATTTCTTATTTCATTTTATTTTGTCATTTGTAGTTCTAAAGATATAATCCAGGACCTTGTGAGTTGTTTCTTTTTAAACTAGGCTTTAAAGTAATTATAGTTGCTACAAGTGGGATTT
>PVJA010030174.1:0-26020 GCA_004027025.1 Myocastor coypus | reverse complement strand
AAAAAAAAAAAAAAAAGATGGGAAGGGAAGGAAAGCGACAAGAAGGCAATGTACTTGGAGAGACACAGAGCCAGTTTTGAATTCTGTCTCTACCACTTATTTGCTTATTTAATCTGGAGAAAATGTCTCTGAGCTTCAGCTTCTTTATGAAGTAACTAACCACTCTTACAGAATGACGTTAGCACATGCACCCATGCCAGGCACACTGCAGGCATTTAATAAATTAAATTGTTAGCAGGATTTTTTTTTTTTTTTTTTTTTTTGAGACAGGGTCTCGCTATGCAGTTGAGGCTGGTCCTGAGCTCACTTTTGTAGCCCAGGCTGGTCTCGAACTCGCACCAATCCTCTTGCCTCAGCCTCCCAAGTGCTAGGATTACAGGCGTGCGCCACCACGCCCGGCGCCTGTTAGCAGGATTTTTAGGCAGAAAAATAAGAGTGGCAGGAAGGGAGTCCAGGTGGAGAAAATAGCATAAGCAACTGATCAGACCAAAGACCAACCAGTACTTCAGGAGACTGGAGGCGGATCAGCTCAGCTGACTGAGGAAGAACAGTCACAACGCATTAGGAAAGTGGCTAGAGTCAAATGAAAGGAGGTTCCACTAGGTATGCTCCTCCAAAATTGGGGAACTGCTGAAACCTTTGAGCAGATTAACATGACCTGCCTTCCCACAAGCCACCAGTGACTGAGTGCTTTCAATGGCATGTGATGTGCTCAATCCAACCTCTGGGTTAAACCCTACAAGTTAACTCCTGCGAACGACCTGTTTAAATAGGAAATTATGTGAGTGCTTCCTGGAGTATTAAAGGAAGCATGTACTCCTTGGCTTTTGAGAGTATTAATTGAATTAGCTCAATGAAGGATCTAGGTAAAGGTGCTCTGGCAGGTAGCAGAAAGGGGATGCAGTAGTAATAGAAAACAACTACATCATGAACTTAACCCTCTATTCTAGGAACCTAAAGTGAGCGCCCTTACCTGCAAATGCCATGATTTTCACCACCTGGAGAGGTTCCATCCTGTGGTTCAGAATCAGCTGTTGTTCATGTGTAAGTTGGATGGCTCCTTTCTTGCTATAATCGTTTCAGAAAAGAAATCAGGATAGAAAGGAATTTAAAAGCTCAGGGAATACTGTCCAAAAATCAAATAAGCAAACTGAATAAGCAAAATTGGGTCCTGTAGGGGGATTAAAAATGCTTGACACCTAGACTCTGATGCTGATCGCAAAACTGTGGATCTACCAAAAATTAATGAATTAAATATAAAATTGGTGGGCCCGGCAGGATGGCTCAGCGGTCTAAAGCACCTGCTTGGGAAAGCTTGGGCGGCTTCAGCGACCACGGTTCGATCCCCGGCACCACATGCTGCGCCAGCCCTACCCTGGGGGCGGGCTGAGCCAGCCATAGAAATGAGTGAATAAACAAAGGTTCTGAAACAAGAAAAAAAAATATAAAAAAATATAAAATTGGTGACATTTACATAATGGAAATTAGGCTTCAATAAAGTTGCCCAACAAAACACCTCCCTTCTTACATATGAAAATGAGTCAAGAATGGAAGACAGCACACACATCCCCACTTAGAACATGTATATATACACACCCGGGCCAGACAGATGGCTCTTCTCTAACTGTGGTGGCCCGAGTACAGCAATTCTCTTGAAGATATAGGCAATAGAAAATGTTGTAGTGAATCCTAATGGAAAAAAAACAAGCAGATTTAGAGATTTTCAAATATGTCACAATCTGTTTATTTCTCCTCAGATGTACTTAAGCTTTTCACCATTTCCGAAAAGAAAATACTTTCCTACCAGTTTATGAAAAAATGGCAAGAAAAGAACATAAATCCATCTACAACTTACAAAAACTCCCTTGGGAACACAGTTCTGAGAAAGATACCTTATACCTACATGTAACATCAAAAGGAAAAAGAGAACATGATGTGCTCCTAAGAGAACAGCCCTAGCTGAGACCTTCAGAGACAAAAACATCAAAAAGCAGTAACAGGCCTGGAGAGCTCAGCAGCAAAACACCTGCCTGGCAAGTGCAAGGTCCTGCGTTCCATCCCTGATACCATAAATAAATAAACAAACAAATAAATGGTAAGAAAAATTACAATGCAGTAACAGTAGGAGCCAGGGACTTAGCTCAGTTAGTACAGCTGACTGGTCTAGTATATGTGAGGCCTTAGATTCAATTCTCAGCATCCCGAAAAAAGAACTTATGAAAACAAGTGTAAACTCTACTACTAAAAATGAGATTCCTATTAAAATAATTCAACCTTCTGGATAAACTTAATACTGTATTTTCTGAACCTCAGTTGTTCCACTAGCTACTTCTTGAGACACAATACTGGTTTAAAAGCAAGACTGATATTCTCCTTTAACCTTTCAGAGGAAGGGGGTGCTAAATGGCTAACAAGATATTAATTACCAAGGACCAGAAAGTAAACAAGCTGCTAAATCAGAAGAGGGATCCAGATAACAAAGTTCAACCAACAGAGGAACAGGATATTTACGTCTGTCTAGCATGAACTATTCCAAAACCTCTACATGTGAATACTGAGCCTAAGCTCAGCTCCCTAGACCACCAAGTGTGCTGCTTCCACCTGAGTGAGAGGTGCACAGCTACAATTACCGCTCTCTGATTCAACAGATACCTTTAATCACACACATTTCAGTAACTGGTCATATTATTTCACAGGTAAAGCAGGAAGAAATGTATACATGCAACAAGGACAAAACAACAAAACTGAACATATTGTATTATTATGGCCTGAACTGCGTCCTCCTAAGGCTCATACATTGCAGTTCTAACCCCAAATGTGACTGAACTGAGAAAGAAACTAAGACTCAATGCAACCATAATGCTGAGACTCCAATCCAAGAGGATTCACATCTTTGTAGGAAACAATACCACCAGGCTGTCTGTCTGCCTCATGTTGGAACAGAGAAAAATGGATTCCAAGCCAGAAAGCTGGTTCCTCATAGGAACTGAATCTGTCACCAGCCTTGTTCTTGGACTTCAAGCCTCCACAACTAAGAGAAAACAAACATCTGTTGCTTATGCCATTTGGTCTGTAGTACTTTTCTGTGACACTCCAAATAGACTAGGATGTACCCTGTTCCTCACCTACAACCATGTACAGTGGTTCTCAACCTTTCTAATGCCGTGACTCCACAATACAGCTCCTCATGTTGCAGTGACCCCAAACAAAAAAATAATTTTGGTGGCTATTTCAAAACTGTAATTTTGCTACAGTTATGATTCTGAATGGCTTTAGGCAACCCCTGTGTTTTGGTCAACCCCCGTCGAGGTATAGGTTGAGAACCGCTGATGTAAGATATTTTTTATCCTCTGTGCATTTGTCTTATCTAATCAGTTCATAAAGCTCTCTCTGTCCCTTGCCTCAATGCCATGGACTGGGATACAACAGAAACCATGCTTAACTAAAACATAACTCAGAAATGTACCAAACACACAGATGTTCCAGGAGAATAATGTTCCCTCCTTACACATCACCAAAGACTTGGACTCTGTTCATCTGGTGCTCCCAGCCACACTCCACTTGCAACCACTGTGCTTCCTTGAGAAAGAGCCCCTCCTAGGACATTTCAAGCATTGACTGCACTGTCATGCTACCTGGCTCCACCAGTCCAGATGAGAGAGGGTGGGCCTTGCCATGGCAGCTAACCTTCCTGTGGATTTTATTCCAGGGTCTAATCATGACTTACAAGATGTCCCTCCATATGGTCTCCACCTAACTCTAAGAATGTTACACTAACCTCTTCTTTATTCACTGCAATCTTGCCACACTGGGCTTCTTCTCTTCCTCATACACACTGAATGCCTTCACTGGGCCCTTAAGTAATTTACTTCTTCTCTCAAAATGATTTTCCTTCAAACCTCAAAATGGTGGCTCCTCTTTGACATTCAGATGTTGCTTCCTCAAAAAAGTATTTTCTCCTGCAATCCAATGTAATGTTCTCCACCTCCCTTTCGCATCACACTGTTCTGTTTTCTCTACATTTATTCTAAGATGTTCTTTTTCACACACTTGCTTAAGTTTTCTGTCTTCTCCCACTAGAATAAGAATCTTGTCTACCATCTTCATAGTAGAGTTGCCAGGGCCTGGACAACTATTTGGCATGCAGCAATAGTGTGGTATCTGTGGAATGCACACATCCCTCAGAAAACTGACCTGTGCCTGTGTCATCACTCTGGTGGAGGAAACCATCAAGGTTACTCTGAAACAGCATTCACACGCTGAAGTTATACCCTTAAATGATAAAGTGGATGAAACTTTTGCACATTATTTATAGCCCATCTCCAAAGTAAAAAAAAAAAAAAAAAAAAAAGGAGAAAATAGATCTTAATGTCTGTTTTCCTGAGAAAGTATCACCAGACATAAATAGGATGGCTTATCTTACTGAGGGGACATCATCTAAGGCTTAACTACCCATTACTATAAAAACTACTTTACTGAGATTTTTAAATCTTTTTTTGGAGACAAGGTCATGCTGGCCTCGAACTTAAGAGCTTCTTGCTTTAGCCTCCCAACAGCTGGAATTACTGGCATGCACCACCCATTCCAGCCTCAGAGAGTCTTAAACTTATACCTTATGCCCACACAGTGCTGTTTACCTCCATCTATCTACAAAATTCTCCCAGTCTTTTCCTTCAACAGAAGAAACTAAGGCTGAGCAACCTGTTTTATGGCTTGCCTAATTTTGCCTGATATCCTGAGGTAATAAGCATCAGTGAGTGGCACGGTAAGGACCAGTATCAAGTCAGGAGTTTCTCATTTTCCTACAGTACCTGTGCCCTTGGCCCAAGGACATTACCTATTGCTGATATTGATCCCCTTCTCCCTCATGGCATAAAGGAGCACAGCTATGCAGTATAAGGTCTCGGTGATATCTGGCATGGTCACTGTGGAGCTGGGTCTCCTGAGGCAGAAGAGCAGCTGCTGGATGTCATTCACGTGGCCAGAGAGGAGCACCATGGCTGCTACCAAAGCCCAAACATTAACGCCCTGTGAAGTGAGGTACACAGGCTGAGAGGAGAGGTCAGGAGGCAGGATATAAGCACAAAGCATCATATCAGAAAAGGAGCAAGGCAAGGTGGGCCTGGGCTCAGGTTCCGTCCACAGGTTGTCTGAACTGAGCCCAGCTTCTCAAATGACCATGGGAAACATAATGTTTCCTTTTGCCCTGGGTTCCCTCTTTTCATCACTTATACATTAAAGATCTTGGTCTTTGTTTTTTTAATCATTCATTTATTTATTTATTTGGTACAGGGTCTTACTATATAGCTCAGACTCATAGTAATCCTCCTGTCTCAGCCTTTCCAGTATTGGGATTACAGGTGTGCCTCACCATGCCTGGTTTCTGGCCAGCATGGAGCTCCCGGGGTTCAGAGGCTGGCACATCATGTGGTAACAGGGATTGAACTCAGATGCTTGCACTTGCCAGACAGACGCTTAGACTGCCGAGCTATCTCCCCAGTCCTTGGTTTTCTTTAATTGAAAAACATTTATAAAGCATGGAACCTTGTACTACACAACCCTCTTGAGTTCCCACTCATATTGTATCCCACCTCTCCAGGTCAGTGTGAGCTCTGAAGTCCACACGTGGCCAGTACAGTCAAAATAAAATAACTAGCTAACAAGTGGCTACCTGCAGGGGACAAAAGATGGAGACACAAAAGAAGACAGCAATCTTTGCTGGGGCTATCATGACTATCAATTCCTTAGCATTCTGATACTAATTTATCTTTTTTAAAAATTATTTTATTTTTATTTTATTTTTGTTCTTGTTTTGGAACTTTTGTTTGTTTGTTTATTTATTTTCCTGGCCGGCTCAGCCTGCCCTGAGGGCAGGGCCAGCGCAGCATATGGTGCTGGGGATCGAACCGCGGTCCCTGCAGCTGCCTGCAGGCGCTCCAGACCACTGAGCCATCCTGCCAGGCCCCTGATACTAATTTATCTTTGTCGCTATTATTTCATAATTACTATTCAATATTAAGTTCAATGAATAGAATTTATTTAAAATAATTCTGTAAAGATAGTCACGCTTTAGTAATACATAAGTAATTGCTTAGTAGCACAAAGGAACAAGTATCAACACATATCTTTTATCAGCCTTCCATGAGTACATGTATCCTTGTGAAAGACTGCATTGTAAGAGCCAGCAAGATAGCTCAGCAGACTAAGCACCTGCTTAGGCAAGTGCAGGGACCAGGGTTCGATCCCCAGCACCACATGCTGTGCTAGCCCCAACTCCACACTGAGCTTACTACCAAGTCTAAGTGTGGTGGTATACACTTACAACACTGGGGAGACTGAAAACAGGCTCACTACAAGTCCGGGCTATGTAATAAGACCCGATACCAATACATTAAAAAAATCAAAAGTCCCATGCCCCTCTTTCGACAACCACACCATTAAAAAAACGCACTTTTCCAACTACCACCAGCAAGCAACCACTTCATTCAAGATAGAAAGAAAAATGCAGACATTGAGATTTCCAGCCCTCTGTGGCTAGCTGAATGCACACAAGGAGCCACACGCATAAATGTAAATATAAAACCCTGATCTGGATGACAAAGCAGCTAGCTAGAAGTCAGGAACCTGAGGGCTACTTCCAGCATCACCTTTCCTCACCCTAGCTCTGTGGCAAGACTTTTAATTCACTGCCTCTTTCAAAATATGAGAGCTATCAACAATGGAATGGGCTGTTTTATAAAGAAATCTAAGTATTAAAGGTTTTCAGAGGCTAGATGATCACTTTTCAGGAATATCTCAGAGAAGTATTTTCAATGTTATAGGAAACCAGATGAAATGTTTATTTAAATTCCTTCCAAATCCAACAACCCAACCTGTAATTACATTTCTTCAAGGGCTCAATGAGATTACTGTTCCAAAGCCTTCAGAAATTTAAGATTTTAAAAAAGCAATTTTGACTCAATTTAATCAGCCATTGTACTCTCTTTCTTCCCAAGAAAAAAAATGCCATCAGCCCACACCCAGTTCCCCAGAGCCTCATAACATACCCCAGCAGCCACATAGAGGTCAGGTAGGTGTTGACGCACACAGGCCTCTGCCTCAGGAAGGAGGGGATGATCCCGCAGACTCCAGAGCACTCTCTCAGGGTCCACACTCGGGGAGCACTTAGTGGTGGCTGTGAATCTGTGGAACATTCAGCAAGAATCCACAAGAAAGATAAGCAGTGATGTATGAGAAAGGACTTCCAAAACTGTCTCCCTTAGAAGAAGCTCACCGTATGAGGTTCAGCACACACAAGTCTGACTCCTTCTCTATGCCATAGTTCATGAGGATACCATCCACTCTGCTGACTGCTTGCTCTTCATTCATTAGGTATCGATAATACAGCTTCTTCCAAGGAATGAACTATATAGCAACACAAAATAAAACACAGGCAATGGCTATTAGAAAACAGATTAAGGGCCCGGCGGAATGGCTCAGTGGTCTAAGGCGCCTGCTTGGGAAAGCTTGGGCGGCTTCAGGGACCCTGGTTCGATCCCCGGCACCACATGCTGTGCCAGCCCTGCCCTCGGGGCGGGCTGAGCCGGCCAAAAAAATGAGTGAATAAACAAAGGTTCTGAAACAAGAATAAAAATAATAAATAAATAAAAAGTTTAAAAAAAAAAAAAAAGAAAACAGATTAAGTGGCAGACAAACTTCTATCATGTGATGGGCAACTATAGTTCATGATTAAAAAGCTGAATGGAAGAGGTAGAAATGTTACATAAAGTTGGTTCTAACACTGGCTTTAGAGATTCTAAGAAAAGTTAGTGCTTTTCAGTTTCCTTATCTAAAACATCAGCACACTGAGCTTTAAGGAGGAAAAATGGCTTTGAGAGCTATAGCTATAGTAACACCACCTAAGCAAATTTTAAGCAAAAAAATCACACAAAACAAAAAGTAGAATGTTAAATAGTGAAAAAACGGTTGGGGCTGGGGAGATAGCTCCGTGGCACAAATACCTGCCTGGCAAGTGCAAGGTCATGAGTTTGAACCCCAGTCCCACAAAAAACAAAACAAAACAGGGGCCCGGCAGGATGGCTCAGTGGTCTAAAGCGCCTGCTTAGGAAAGCTTAGGCGGCTGCAGGGACCGCGGTTCGATCCCCGGCACCACATGCTGCGCCAGTCCTGCCCTCGGGGCAGGCTGAGCCGGCCATAAAAATAAATAAATAAAACAAACAAAAGTTCTGAAACAAGAAAAATAAAAAAAATTAAAAAAAAAAAGGGTCAATTCACTGAGAAGATACAACAATTATCTGTACCAAATATAAGAGTTGCTAAAGCAAACACTGACAGAATCGAAAGGAGAAACAGCACCAATTTCAATGGATGAGACAACCCAACAGAAGGTAAGTAAAGTGACAAAGGACTGTAAACTAACTGAACTTATGGTAAGAGGTATATTCTCCATCCAACATTATTCTGAAGTGCACAAAGAACATTTTCTAGGACAAACTATGTTAGGTCACAAAACAAGCCTTAGCTGGTTTGTATTTGAGGGAATTTTTTTTCAGCCGTGGTCTCACTATGCTATTCAGGCTTCCCTGAACTCATTATGTAGCCCAAGCTGGCTTCAAATTCATAGTGATCCTCCTGCCTCAAGTGGTAGAATTACAGATATGCACCCCCATGCCCAGTAACAAGTTTAAAATGGCTGAAGATCTACGAGGTATTTGTTCCAAATAACAGTATAATCAAACTAGAACTCAAAGCAATGGGGAAAAAAAAAAAAAAAAAAAGTACATAGAATGTAAACAACACACAAAATAGGCAATGGGTCAAAATAAGAAATCATAAAATTTAGAAAACATCTTAAAGCTGGGCATAATGATGCACATCTATAATCCTAGCACTCTGGGAGACTGAAACAGGAGAATCACAAGTTTGAGTCTAACTCAGTAAGATTCCAACTCATAAAATTAAAAAAAAAAACTAAAAAGACTGGGGTTGTAGCTCAGTGCAAAGGTTGTGCATTCAATTCCCAGCCCTACTAAAAAAAAAAAGGAATGTACACACACACACACTCTCTTCAGATCAAGAAAAATGATAGTCTTACCCTTATACGTACGGGAGACCCTAGAGGATGTCATATATCACAGAAAAACAGCTATACTGAGAGCTGAAACTGAAAATGCACATGCAGCAGTCGCAATGACCAAGGCTATCCAAGCAGCAGTTCCCTACATTAGTAAACATCTGGAAGCTCATGACCACCACTGTGAGCACCTCTTGTAGTTGCAGAGACCAAGGGTAAGTTGTACTAATCTCAGGATATCTCAAGAAATTTCAGTAGTGAAATATTTATACAAGTTTTTCTTTTCCTGATGTATACATTTTTTTTTTTTTTATTTATTATTTTTATTCTTGTTTCAGAACCTTTGTTTGTTTATTCACTCATTTTTATGGCCGGCTCAGCCCACCCCGAGGGCAGGGCTGGCGCAGCATGTGGTGCGAGGGATCGAACCGCGGTCCCTGAAGCCGCCAAGCTTCCCCAAGCAGGCACTTTAGACCACCGAGCCATCCCGCCAGGCCCATGATGTATACATTTTTTGGTGGACACTACATATGTACATATGTGTATTTATGTATGTGTGTGGAAGAAGAGAAAACAGACAAGAAGAATGAAAATAAAAAGCAGCATACCGAAGAGTATGCAGTGAAAGCTATGCTAAGGAGAGAGTACAGCTATAAATATTTCTATTAAAAAAAGATGTGACATGAACAATCTACTTTACTATTCAAGGAACTAGGGAAAAAAAAAAGGAACTAAGTCCAAAGCAAGAGAAAGGAAAGCACACATTACAATAAGAATACAGAAAAGCAGAAAGATCAACAAAATAAAATGTTGTTGAGGAATCAATAAGGCCTCAGCAAGACTAAGCAAAAACAACTACTTAAAATCAAGTAATAAAGGGGGACTGGGGAGATAGATCCAGGGCACAAGTGCCTGCCTGACAAGTGCAAGGTCGTGAGTTTGAACCCCCCCCCCCCAATCAAGTAATAAAGAAGGGACATTACAACAAAAGAAATAAAATGAGGTTCAGCCTGATAGCTCAGCAGACTAAAGCACCTGCTTAGGCAGAGCACAGCAGCTGGGATTTGATTCCCAGCATGTGGTACCGGCCCCACTTTAGGGGCACGCTGAGGCAGAGACTCAGACTGGGCATGGTGACATGTGCCTGTAATCCCAGCACTTGGGAGGCTGAAAACAGGAGAATCAATAGGAGTCAGATCTATGTAGTGAAACCCTGTAGATGCTGTACTAAATACATAAAAACAAACAAACAAAAATAAATAAAATGATTATAAGAGAATACCATGATCAACCACACAACAAGAAATTGAGTATCTCACAAGAAATGAATAAATTCCTGAAACACAAACTATTAAGCTTCAATCATAGAGAAAATCTGAGCAAACCAATAATGAGCAAAGGGATTCAATGATGTTTTTGAATATCACAAAAAATCTCCCAACAATGAACCAGATGCTTTTACTACAGAGTCTCCTGAACATTTAAGGACCAATCAACAGCAAGTGGATGAAGTCACACTGGGAGTCTAAGGCAGAAACACCACAAATGAAGCCCAGCCTGGACAGTTAAGCAAAACCCTATCTCAACATAGCTCGGTGAAAAGGTCTTGGGTTCAATCCCTAGTACCTTAAAACAAAAATTGAAAAATCCATTATATGGGGTATTTTTGTATACTCTTTTCAAAAATCTGAAGAGGAAGACACACTTCTAGGAGGCAACTATTACCATGATACCATGATATGAAAGTCAGACAAAGACAGTACAAAATAAATAAATAAATAAATAAATAAATAAATACAATCTGAGTTGTGACAGATTACTGCAAATATATCATGTCACTCTTAGTCATTATAAAAATGTAAGTTTGTCTTTCTTTTCTTTTCTTTCTTTAAATGCATTTGGTACAGGGTCTCTCTACGTAGCTTGGTCTTGTAGTGATTCTCCTGTTTTCAGCCTTCACGGCGCTGAGATTATAGGCATGTACCACAACACCCAGTCTCAGTCATGGTGGCCAGGTCAGTGTGCCTGGGGGCAAGGCCAGTATGGCATGTGGTGCCAGCAATCAAATCCGAGTCCCTGAGCTTGCCTAAGCAGAACAGTTAGCATGTTAAGAGGTAAGTATAATTTAGAACATTATTTCAGGAATCTTCCAAAGCAGAATGGAGAAAACCTTCATGTATCCTACCTATAACTGACTATTTAGATCATATCAGACAGCTTTCAATTTATTCAGCAGAAACACTGACTCAAATAGAGCTCATATCTAAAAGGGAGATTTAACATCTGACTTATTCCTTATAGCTAGGCTAAGGGATATACAAGTTAAATAAAACATTCTCCCAGGCCTCAGGTTTACCTAAGAAACTGACCTTGGGATGGGAAAAGGTATACCAAAACAACACAGGAAAGAACAGGGAGCCACAGCAGTAACGTGATTAACTGCATCACCTCTGTCAACAAGCTGCTGATTTTTTAAGGAGAGTTGTCTAAAATCTTAATGCTATATAGTATGTAATAAATAATGTAACAGAAGTACAAACTTCTGTAATAGCACAAAGAATAACTAGCTTCAACAAGATGAAATGGAAAAAAGTATGAGTAAAGTGTTAAAGCAAGAAGAAAGATGTCAAAAATATGGAGGAAGTTCTAAGTGGAATGGAACAAGCCTACCACAGTGGACCAGAACAGTCTATGACCAGGACACAAGAAACCATGTATTTCACATTGAACACAGAGATGTGCTGGGAGGAAGTCAGCAACATGGTCAAGGTAATAGCTAGGATGACCATGGAAGGCCTTACAAGACCCTATGGAGTTTGGACACTACTCTGAAACCAAATGGCAACTACCACTCTTGAAGGGGCACTGTAATCAGAAGTATGGGAGGATTTGAGGGGGAATGTCACTCAAATGAGCAGCTGACTCACCAGTGGGTCGCTGATTATCTCCCTCCAGAGGTGACACACCAAGCTCAGATTCCCATAGAGGTCTTCCACAGGGAGGAAGGCAAAGATGTGTCGTAGGACTTCACTAGGCAGGCTACAAATGTGGCTTGGTACTTCCTGGCAAGGCAAGGTCCCAAGAAGCCCATAATACGAGTCAGGAATGGGGTCTGGACCAGTGTTCTCAATGTCTTGATCTGTTTCTCCAGACTCTATAGAGCGCCATAACAAATAATCCTCTGAATCTTGCCTGGCTTCCGCAGGCCTTGTGCATGATGAAGACATACGATGCCATGGGGTTTTCTTAGTAATTCCATCCCACTGACTTGTTCCTGTATCCTTATTACTCTCTTCCTCAAAGGACCGAGACCGCTTCCTGGAAGGCAAAGAAGACCCGGACGAGCCCAATCTTGCTTCTCCGTCTCCTTCAGGCAGAGTACAGCTGTTCTCTGCAGGAAAAATCATGTCACCTTCGGAGTCCTGACAGCTGTCCTGGCCAACAGAACTGCTTTTGGCCATGTCATTGGTGCACTGCCACTGGTCAGCTAAGAAGAACTCACAGTTGTGCCTTTGACATTCTTGACCTGTAGAGAGAACCCACACAGAATGGACAAATGATATATGATAACATAATACTCAGTTATCTATGTTAACAGAGAAAAAGAACAGCAATGCGTTTATGGGACAGGTGGTGATATAAATAGTTAATTCAAAAAAATTGGCATATATTTGGAAAGATATAGACAGTCTTTCAATGATGGTGACCTGCATTACACCATGCATTGCACACAAGTGCAAGGTCAAACGCTGCATCCTAGAGACCCAAGTGGACACAAAAAGGGAATGACTCCACACTGTCACACATCCACTTAGATAATCCATTTTTCCTTGCTTGTTCCTATGTCTACCCTTGACGAAGGAGAAAAAAACCACCATGCTTTAGGTTAACTGGGTTTATCTAGATCATACGATAGTGCTAAACCTTTTTAATGTATTTTTATTTCCTCCCGTGAAGCTATGAAGAAAAATTATTTTAAATTTAAAAGGCAGTGAATTCTTTTTATATTATTAGAGCAAGACCCAAATTGTTCTACATGTTTATTTGCTCAACATTTACCAAGTACCTGAAACCCTGAGACAAATACAAAGTGAGATGCTCTTATCCCAGGCATTCCAGTTGTGCAAGGATGCCAATAGGGCCATTTCACATATCGCCACAGCCTTTTCAAAGTCCTCAAAATTATTTTTAAATGCCAAAAAAGAAAGTACCTTATTGATATATGACTATATATATATATATATATATATATCCATGTATTTATATCTGTATCTACATACTTCCTTTCTAAACTGCTACAGCCCAAATTCTTGCTGTGGAAAATAGAATGGACTGAAACTAGGTTTAACCTTTAATTTAAGGACTTAAAATTACAATTTCTTCTACATTAAGGGAAAAACAATTGGTTCTGAGGCAATGTGACAGAAATCCAGATGTTTAAAGTCAAAAAGGTCTGATTAAATCCTAGTATTTCCTGTCAAGTTCTCATTGAGAATTAAGAGCTTGTACATTCAGTGCCATACTCACAGAGGCCCAAAGAACTCACAGCAGAGGTGAGAAAGTAACTTATATTTACAAGAAAAAACAAAGTAAATATCAAACAGTATATGATGTTTAAAACTGTCTTGTATAATTGGTTATAGTAGATCTCAAAAGCAATAGATATTACAATATTTAAAGAAAACTAGGTTATATTTAGATTATAGTCTTATCAAAGGGAACTAAAGGCAGTTTAGATTAAATTAACAAGTATTAATAAATGTAAGAATCCATCCAGCACAGGGAAGAGTAATAAGAAACCAAACTGCCGGAAGTGGAACTATTTTTGTGTTAATAACAAAATGTTTGCAGGACCTAGAAATGTTAAATCATCATATGCTGTATATATGTAACAAATTATCACATTGTACCTCCAAATAAATATTACATATTAAATAAAAATTACAGTTAAAATTTGTGGTTTTGCTTTTTAGTACTGGGAATCAAACTCAGGACCTATGTCAGTAAGCTTTATCCCTGGCCTTGCGGTTAAAATTTTAAAATTAAAAATATTAAATATGAAATGATAGCAAGCATAAGTTTAAGCTTGAGTCCATTATAGTAACATGGAAATATTTACTATTAAGAATTGCTGTAACATGATAGAAAATTATCAAATCAAAGAACATTAACAAATGATACTATATTCCAGACAATTTGAAAAATACAAAATTTGCAGTCACAGAGAAGGGTTGCTATAGCTGTCCAGTAAGCACCAGTGACCAAGGACACCATGAAATCTGCCATGGAAGCACTGGCTGTAGAAAAAATTTCAAGGAAAAATCCCCAGAAGACCTAATGACAAAAGGAACAAAGACTCAACAGAGTCAAGTATTTGCAGCTTCTGGATTGGAATAATGGTGAGCCAGGTCCCTATCTTTCATCATTTTATAATTACACAAGCTAACAAGTTCCCTGGGGGCTTTTACCAAATATTATTATACAATGAATCTTTCATGGAAAACTTACAAATAATGAAAAAAGTCAAAGGATTGTACCAGCACTACTAAGTTACAGCAGTCATTATCTGTAAGTACTTTTAAACCAGAAAGTATTAAAATGGCACACACACTACAGAGTTTGATGTAGGATGCTTTTTTGAAACGTACCCCTATTCCCTCTTTTTGTTCTGGGTCTAGGATAGAGACCATGGTTCAGATCTCTGTTTGTCCATCTTTGACCGAAGGCCTGGGTCACAGTCAAATGACTCTGAGCCAATTGTTGGCAGTCGATGGTTGTAAGATGCTTCCGCTTAAACCGTCTCACTGTTTTGTACCAACAGGCAGAAGAAATAGGATACTCATTAGTTATTAGCAATTCTACAAGCTCTTTGGCAAATTATACTCAATTTTTAGGAATATGATGGTGGGTAACTGGTTGTGTAGATCACCTGAGTCAGCCCTTTCCCTATATGCTCAACAACTTTTAGTCCTTTCCCAGAATGTGAACATTTTTTCCTCAGAATTTAGGAGCCAGGTGTGGTGGCATACATCTGTAATTCCACCATTCAGGAGGTTGAAGCAGAAGGACTGTGAGTTTGAGGCCAGCCTGGACTACATAGGGAGACCCAGTCTCAAGAAAACTGTAAAATATATTTCAAAAATTCTGAAACAACATTTTAAGAACCTAAGATAACTTTTCCTTTTTTACTCATACTCTCTAAAAGCCTTAACTGTAAAAGACTCACTCAAAAAGAAGTTGCTACTAATGTATAACTGAGATTTGGCATCATTTTTCTTGCCTTTGCTTATGCCACCTGTGTTCCTACAATAATCACAAATATTTAAGAGTTAGCTACTTTAATAACTTACTTTTTGTCAAATGGCTATGGTTGTTTTTCTTAATTGTAATTAAAAATAATTAACATAGAAGGATTGAGGATAGCTTTTTATTTTTTTATTTTTTTTGTGGGACCGGGGTTCAAACTCACGACCTTGCACTTGCCCAGCAGGCACTTGTGCCTCGGAGCTATCTCCCCAGCTCCCAAGGACAGCTTTTTAAAATCAACTTCTCTAAGTCTCCGAAGTCTGTATTAAAACAGGCTGCAAATTCCTCAAGAGAAGGACCACTGTTGGGCGTGGTGGCACACTCCTGAAATTCCCTCTCTCAAGAGGCTGAGGCAAGAAGATTATGTGAACTCAAGGCCAGCCTGGACTGTACAGTAAGTTCATGGCGAGCTTGAACTACATAGCAAGATCCTGTGTTAAAAATAAAGCAAAGCAATGTTAAGGACATAGCTCGGTGGTCTAAGCACCTGCCTGGCAAGCTCAAGGATCTGGGTTCAATCCCAGTACTGAATGCTATGGCAGTCCCAAAACCACCAGCCTTGGAAACTGGGTGTGGTGGCTCACAGGCCTATAATCTCAGCATTGGGGAGGCTGAGACAAGAGAATCACTGTGAGTCTGAGCTGCATATCAATACACTCTACCAAATAAATAAATAAATAAATAAATAAATAAATAAATGATAAATAAATAAAGCAAAGCAAAAATAGAAAAAAACTATCATCCACCCCTCTCTTTAGGACACTCAGTGCAGGAAAACTGATATCACTCCTTGGCAACACATTATAATAGCAACTGTCCCTAGAATTTTGTTTTTAGAGTAGTGTCACCAGTATAACTCAATGATACAGCATTTATCTAGCATCCACGAGATCTTAGGTCAGCCGCCAAGGATTGCAAATAAATACATTTTACTTAAAACAATACATGAAATTTTACCTCTTCTGTTCACAACCCTTTATACAGAAATAAATGCCGAGTACTATTTTGCCTGAATGGGCTCTCTGTTCAGACTGGGAAAGAGATAAGAGAAAGCTCAAAGGGGCCAGACAGTTCCACGTGCTCCACAAATACTCAGCTCAACTACTGGACTACCAAAGGCTTATAACCAAGAAAACTACTCACTCCACCAATCCAAGCTATCAATTTCAGCTGACCTCTCTTCAATATTCCCAAATGTTCCAGAGCTCACAAACACAATGTCTGTAATTACAGAGATATCATGAGTCAGAGATGCAGCTCAGTGATAGAATGCATGCCTAACATGGGTAAGGCCCTGGGTTCAATACCCAGCACCACATCCTAAATAAAGAGGTGAGATGAATTAAAAGAAATTGGATACTGTTAACAATAAAAATACATATCGACAGACAGAAGCTACTTCACGTAAGTAGAGGGTAAACATTAATGGCAACATGCCTGAAAAAAAAGTTTTCAAGGATAAAGTCAGTAAGAAGTGGCACCAACATCACTCAAATTTATACAATTCAGCCAAAGAGCCCTTTTGGCTGAGTGGTGTAAGGCAGAGAACAGGGAAGGCGTCCAAAAGTCAATGGAGAAACACTTAACCAATCACATTAGACTCTGTTAAGAATTCTGATACCTACTCTTATTTACATTCGTAAATCCAACTTTTGGAAATACACACCAAAAAATGAGTATAAGACTTCCATGTTCATATTTACAGGATGAACCTTAAAATTTTTTCTATAAAACATGTAAGAAGGACTTCAACCTAGGCTTTGTCAGCCACCTAATTGTAACAATAATGTTCTAACTCAAAATAAAAAACCTGAAGTGCTGACACTAGCCATCAACTAGATAGATAAGGTCTTTTTTTTTTTTTTTTTTTTTTTGCAGTCCCAGGGATTGAACTCATGACCTTGCGCTTGCCAGCCAAGCACTTATTCTACTGAGCCATCTCCCCAGCCCTGATAAGGATTAAACATATGTTTAAGACTAAAAACAAAGGGCGAGGTACATAGCTCAGCAGACTAAAGCACCTGCTTGGCAGAGCACAAAGGCCAGGGCTTGATCCCAGTGTGCCATGCCAGCCCCGCCCCCAAGGAGCACTGAGACAGTGATGGGTATGGTGACACATGCCTGTAATCCCAGTGCTTCAGGGGCTGAGAAGAGGAGAATCACTAGAAGTCCTGATCTACATAGTGAGACCCTGCATACTCTGTCCTAAATTCATTAAAAAAAAAAAAAAAAAGATGGGCCAGCAAGATGGCTCAGTGGTCTAATGTGCTGGCTTAGGCAAGCTTAGGCAACCACAGGGACTGCAGTTCAATACCTGGCACCACATGCTGTGCCAGCCCCACCCCCAGGGCAGGCTGAGCCATCCATAAAAAAAAAAAAAGTAAAAGCATAGTTAAGTATACTCCACCATAAGGATCTAGTCTGCCTTTTTTAGCCTATCCTCCTAATGGCGTTAGTGTCACTTAGGCCATGTGAAGACATGGAAAAGACAACCATCTATCACATCACCAGGGAAGCAAACCTTTACCAGATACCAAATCTCTTGAGTGTTTTAATCCTGAATTTCTCAGCTTCTAGGATTATAGGAAATAAATTTTGGTTGTTTATAAGCTACTCAGTTTTGGTAAGAGTCAGAACAGACTAAGACAGTATATGTTTCATAAACACTGGATGAAGGTTGATGAGACAGGCAAGGTTAAAGTGGTAAGGGTGAGTGGGCAGAACCTAAGCCAAGATCACTGGACTTAGCCAGGGCAGTCGCATGGGAAAATCTCCTTCAAGGTACAACACCTGAGCAGGGTGTGGTGGCGCAGCACTATAATCCCAGCACCCTGACAACTTCGGCAGGAGGACTGGCACGAGTTCAAGGCTGGCCTGGGCTGCGGTGAGTGCAAGGCCAGCCTAAACAATGGAACAACACCAGATAAACAAGACAACATAAAAAATTTTCAGTTCCTAAAAGAACTGTTTTGGGAAAAGCAGGTAATATTGACAAGGGTATAATTTTATTTATGTATTTACTTAATAAAGCACATCTGAATCAAAAAATGTTTGCTTGAAAAGATAAAATGTTTGCAGAACTCTAACAAAAGAGCTCATGGGGGTGTTGGAACACAGTGTTCTCCTTTCACAGAGTTCTGGCAGATTCTGGTTATTTTTGGGATACAGCCATTATGGAAAGAGCAATAGTTAACAACGGGAAGAGGGGATACTTTGACTAGGAGACCTTACTAACATAACATGAATGTATTACACACTGGGAATGGTGCTACCTGAGTTGTGACTGGCCTGGGTAACAGAACTAACATTTTCAACAGATGTACATGTGAAGAAAAAAAAAAAGTGACTTTAGCAGTTGTCAGAAAACTAACCTATATCTCGCATCTCTTTAGACTAAGTCTTGTGAAGCATGAGTGAAAGCCCTGAGTCTAGAGCCTCAGGTTAAACAACTCCAAAGCTCCATAGTTTAGAAAGCCCCGCAAGGAATTCTAATGTCTCTCCATCCACAAAACCTGGTACAGCCATCACTGTCCTTATAACACCTCCTCAAAGCCCCTTCAAAGGGCTGGCAAGATAGCTCAGTAGACTAAGTACCTGCTTAGGCAAGTGCAAGGATCAGGGTTTGATCCCCAGCACAGCATGCTGCACTGGCCCCATCCCCAGGTGCACTGAACTAACCAGCATAGAAGAGACCCAGTGGGGTGGCACACGCCTATAATCCCATCACTACAGAGGCTGAAAACAGGAGGATCACTATGAGTCCAAGCTACATAGTGAAACCCTGTACCAAACACATAAATTTTTTTTAAAGCCCCTTCGGACCTGAACACTGTATCAAGAGACCCCCCTTCCCAAGTGGATCAGTAAGGCCTACAAAAATGAGGAATAAAGTAACTTTGTACATTAAATTCACAGAATGAGATGATTCATTATATAAGTACTCCTGACACTCACATTGGAGTTGACATCTACCTCTACATCTCTGTCAAAATCTAACAAAGAACACATTAGTATGTGACTATCATCTCTTGCTAACTTTTTTCCTTTGGAGTGCTGAAATTCGAATCACTCTTCTGTTTTTATTAACATGCCTTTTTAAAAAGCAGTTCAAATACAACTTTATCAAAACAAAGATGCTCAGAATGATACCTCTTCCATAAAACCTTCCTCCTAATGGTGATCCTCCACCATCAAACAGCAAGTGCATTTTACACCGCTCTTCACGACCGTTCACTGTTAGAAACTGCTTGTCAGTCTGTAAGGAGTGACAGTAAAGAAAGCCACATGATGAATGTGCACACAAGGGGAAGCTATGGTTCCACCACGTTCTTGTGGATGGCAAGATATCAGAATTTCTTGTGGGGCTTTCCAAACTATGAGGTCACCCAGCAATGTTCATATGAGTCCTCTCCATACCAAAATGGGTAGCTGTGCCCTTTGAGACTCTCTCCCACAGCGACTAATAGAAGCCTGTTATATCCCACTGGGGTTAGAAGAGAAGGAAAAAAAAAAAAAACAGGAATGTACAAAAATGGTTTTGTCACACAATCAGCATTTAGCTTAGGCTTGAGTAACTCCATTCCTATTCTTTTTGTGGGATGGCTTAGAGCAGACTTTCCTCTGTCCCTTTCTTCAAGGTCCTCCTTCTATAGGTTTCCTCACATCTCTCTGCTAATTTTTAGTTTTTCAGAAGATCACTAAGCCCTTAGGTCCTACTCTTTGCTGGATTCAAGATCGTCATGACCTGGGGTTCAGTCCTTTACCAATTGTCAAATCTCTTTGTCTGATGATAATGTATTCCATCCTAGCCCACTCCTACCCACACCATTCTCTTGACCTCATTACAGATCTAAAGGAATAAGATGGCAATAGTTAACTGCCTGTTATTTCTAGAGGAACGGTTATTGTTAAATACTGCCCTTTAAAACACAATTAATTTTCTAGTAGAAAGTACTTACACAAAGAAACTGTTCATAACACCATACTACACTTCACTTTGCTAATTAGATATCTGCTGAACCACCTAATCTCACCTGGTTAGTTCTTCCACATGCTCCTCCTCATCTTTTCTCTCACTCTGTGAAGATGAGCAAGCATACACCAGGCCTCTGATCTCTTTTGGAGATAAGACAGGTACACTGCAAAATAGCTGATTATTATGATCCTAATACTTGATAGAACCATTTGTAGCCTATGAAACCTGAAAGCCCAAAAACAGTTAACTGTTTTCCCTCAATACTAGCATTGTAAAAAATATTTAATGGAGCCAGGAAATACTTAGCAATAAGGAACAAACCCATGCATTTTTGAGACACTGGTAACAACTGTTTTTGTAAGAATGGGTTTAACATTTGTCTTACATGAATTATTATTTTTAATACATCTTCATTATATTGTTATTTTATACCATTATGTTCCCTGTATTTACTGGTGTAAGGACATGTTACCATGCCTTCCACTCCTAGGCTAAAACTTCTGTGGTCTGCTAGGAAGTAGTAAGGAACTTACTTATCTCCAAGATTCAACACATACTGCCTCATATGTAACTGCTGACATAATGGACAACTGCACACCTACAGGGCTCCCTTCTAAAGTTGAGGCTGTCTTCCTTGGCTCTGAAGTCCCTCTACCAGTCATGGCAAACCTTTTAGAGTTCAATGATGCAGCCTGCCTGCTATGGCATGCATACCTTGCATTCCCAAAACTGTCCTAAACTCTGTTGCAGCAACCGGATGCTTTACAGCTACTGTAGCTCTTTTGCATATTCTATTTGATCTTTACAGCAAGGCCACATAGTGCCACAACTAATTTTAATTTCAGATAAGACTTACCTGAAGTCACAACATTGCCCCTAAGTGATGGTGATAGCATGAGAATTGATTTTTCATTATGAAATATCAGAATCAAAGAAATTTAATCACAAAATGTTCAATAAAATTAACTATAAGAAGAATATCATTACATTCTATACAGTTGTTACGGCTTAGATGTCTTTGCAAAACTGCAGGCAGTCAAAGGTGAAGCTTTGGAGAGGTGTCCTGCTGCAGTTAAGTGTGTGACAGGATCACAGATGTGTGATTACTAAATTAGTTCACTGATAGGATTGGCATAGATCTGGGAATAGATACTGGGAAGGCCCTCCTTGGGTGCAAGTAAATAGAACATAACAGACAGAAAGAGAGCTGCTATGGTGGCTTGCTGCTTGCTATTGTTGCTTCTTGCTGCTTTCTGCCTGCCCTCCTTTGCCATGGACTAGTTCTCCTCTACAATGCACCTTTGAAGGCTATGAGCTCTATATAAATCTTTCCTCCTTTAACTTTGGATGTCAGGCATTCTATCTCAGCAACAAGAAACATAACTAAAACAAGACCCAATGCAGAAGAACTTTGGAATATTTTGTCCCCATTAGCTCTAAAACAAAACAAAAATAAGGACCAAACAAACAAAATGCAAAAAGAGCACATAACATTGCTTTCTCCTCATTCTTTGGCATTCACTCTTGATGTAAAGCCGGGTTCCTGGCAGACACCACATCCTGCTTCTCTCTAAACCAAAAAGATCTAAACTAGATGGCACAATCTTTCTCAGGACATCTAACACCACGAAATATCTACCACGTCCTTGCAGACACTCATTTATTAGAAAAAGCAAGAATGCTTTTTCTAATAAATGAGTTGAGCGGTTCACTCTGTATGTTCCTCAAAAAAGGAATAATGAAACAAAAGCCAAGAAAAGATCACTGTTTGCTGTCTAGAATATATCTTTATACACTTCAAAGGCTTTTCCTACTATTAATTCACTCCACAGCTACTTTTATATAATTACTATGTCCCAGATTTATTATAAGCTCCATAAGGGCTTTCTGTGTAGTATTTTTGGTGCTAAGTGCTATTATAGACATTGAGGATACAAAAATGAATACGCCTGGCCATAAGGCAGCTAGCTACAAAAACAAAACACAAATTACTAAACATGCAGCAATATAAGTGCTACATAAATACATGCACAAAGTACCATGGTAATAAAGAAAACTGAATAGAGTTAAAGCTGGATAAGGTTTTATGAAGAGTTGAGCTTTAAAATAAAGGAGATTCAGGGCCCGGCAGGATGGCTTGGGGGTCTAAAGCTCCTGCTTTGGAAAGCTTGGGCAGCTGCAGGGACCGCAGTTCGATCCCTGGCACCACGTGCTTTGCCAGCCCTGCCCTGAGGGCAGGCTGATCCAGCCATAAAAATAAACAAACAAAAGTTCTGAAACAAGAAAAAGAAAAAGAAATTCTAAAATAAAGGAGATTCAGTTAGGCATAAGAAATAGTACTGTATACACAAAAACACAGAAATAAGCCAGGCATCAGGAATGGTGGCAGGCACCTGAGAGTTGAAGGCCAAACTGGGCTCCAAAGGGAGTTCAAGACCAGCCAGAACTCCACAGTAAAACCCGTCTCAAAAACAAACAGCTTGGTATGTAGGTGTACACCCATAATCCTAGCATAAGGCAGGCTGAGGCAGGAGCACTACTAGAAGTTTAAGGCCAGTCTGGGCTACAAAGTGCATTCAAGGCCAGCCTGAACTGCATAGTGAAACACTGGTCCTAAAAGACCAACTCATAAACACCACAGAAGCAGAGCAAAACACTAGCATAGCAGAGAAGGTAGGTTTTAACAGAACAGAGGTTCACTGATGGGAAATGATGAGAAACAAGGGTAGAAATGACTCTGGAACCACAAACTATAAAGGTCCTTTAACACAGTGCTATTGGCCTTCATCATGCAGGCAATTCAGGATATTATACAGTTTTTAAGCAGGATCATTACATTAATTTAGGCAAGTATAGAGTCTGTCAGGAAAATAAGTGAGAAAATTTCACACTAATCTAGGTGAAAGTTAGTGAAGACTTGAAAGCAGTGGAAACTCAGCAAAGAGAATAGATGAATATCAGAGAGTTGCCTTTTTGTTTGCTCCTCTTGTTTTGTTTATACCAGAGATCAAACTCAGGACCCTGCGCTTATGCCTCTGAGTTAACTTCTCAGCATGTTCCTTTTTTAACAAGATAAAAAGCAGCACACCTAACTGACACTTCTAGTAGAATATTAAGAATGTCATCAACCATTAAAGAAGAAAGAAGAAAGTGTTTTCATTTTAATCATTCAAGAGGTGAGTTGGGTTTTGCCACGTACTCTATGGTCTTGAACTCACTGTCACTTGGGCTGACATCGAACTTAAGATCCTCCTGCCTCAGCCTCTTGAGTGCTGGAAATATGGACACATGCTACCACACCTAGCTGATTTAATCATTTTTTCATGGAGGGAGAGGCCTAAAATAGCAGTTTTGAAAATCTGGGATGTTTTGGTGACTGATAAATTTCTAAAAGTTAGAAACTATTATCACAGCCAGAAAAGCAAAGACAGAATCTAATTTCAGTTTCCCAATAAAAACCAGCCTAGGAAGGATACAATGGGCAGAAAAAATGAAGATGGCAACATATCTGGAATTAGAATTTGATATAAAATAGGTTGCATTGTTCACAAACCAGGAAGTCAAATAATCAGTATTCCAATGTCCTAGTTACATGTTACATTCCTAGAACAAGGGAGAGAGACAGTCTCAAGGCCAAGGACAACTACGTGTGAAGTGAACTAGGAAAGGCCACACCACTAACTGCAGAACCCTGCACAAAAGAAATGGGCAGCCCAACTGGTTTAAAAAAAAACAAAAAAAACAAAAAACTGACACCCTAGAAAGAGCTCCATCAATTACCTTTCTGCATAATCCCATGCCCTTTAGAGCCAGGTTTTGCTCTAGAAAAAGCACAGGGCCTATAAGACAGATTTGCGTATGTTATCACTCACACTCTATTATCACTACCTAGCTATCTAAATGAGGATACAAGCCTAAGTGAGTTCATAAAGCAGGCAGAAGAAGCAGGATTTGGAACACCAATTAAATAATCATCTATCCTGGATTTCATGTACTCCATCCTATTATGAATCAGGTGGCTCAATCTTGTTTAAAAAAAGGGGGGGGGGCGGGAGGCACAAAGCAAGCAGTAACAGTCATCAGTAGTTAGAATGGGGCAGTGCAGAGGAAAGGAGCATAACTTCCACTCACTGTACACACAGCTTGGCATGTTCTAAAACATGGTGCACTTCAAAGAACCTTTACACCTCTCTTCACCGGAGTGGTAAAATTCAATAAACAATAAATGTTTACAACTCCATACACGAACTTAGGTCGGTCTCCAGCGAATACATCACTAAGAAACAACCAAATAGAATCTTCTGATTAGTGAAACAGGCCAGCCAGAACTGTTGTCATAATTCTATCCCAGAGTTCTTCGTTAATCGTTAGGGTTTACTTTCTCCGACTGTGAAACTGGAATGATGCCTTCCTTACGGGATTGTCTGTGGGTCTGTTAATTTTACGTCAAGTGCTTCGGGAACTTGAGTGCAATGGGAAATGTAAAGGATAGTTGTTTCAGGCCTGTCAAATAGTAGACTCCCCCCATTTCTTCCCAAAGCAATTAAAACGGCTAACCAAGAGGTTAATGACTAACCAGCTCCTCATAAAGTCAGGTAAGGAAACCAAAACCAAAACCTAACTCAATTAAATCTTCACTACCATATGAAGCTTGCTCAGATCTCAACGAATCTTTCAAAAACCCAGTGTTTTCCCACACAGCCTTAATCTTATATTCAGGAAAGGGGGAGGAAGACAACCAAATGAAAACGATACAACAGGACAGCATAAAATGACTTGCCCAAGGTCAAGACGTCGGAGGGCAGAAGCCAAGGGGCCATGTCTCCCTAGACACTTCTACCAGACCCTAAGAAACTGCGAAATGCTCCGCCAGGTTCTGTACCACGGGGAGCAGCGAGGGGGCCTAAGTTCGCTGGAGAGTCCAGGCGCCAGGGCCTTCCCAGGGCACTCCCCACCGTGACCGAGCCCCACACCCACCGCGGGCCCGGGCCGCAGCCCTGAGGCTGGGACCCCAGGAGAGGCTCGGAGGGCAAGTTTCCCACCTCGCGTAGACCCGCCCACACTCCCCGCCGTGCCTACGATCTCACGCACTATGGCACTCCGAACGCGGGGTCTCTAGCTGTCGCAGCCTGCAGTCCCGCACAGCTAGCCGCCCAGCCCAGCGTCCCCGGGTGCAAGCTCCTCCTCCGGCTCCGACAGCCAGCAAAGGCAACCTACTTCCTCTGAGAGCTCCGCCCTGCCGCCACCCAGGGAAGCACCCTCCGCCGGCGCTGACGGACGGCCTCCAAACCCAATAGAGAAGGGCAACCGGAAGGGACCTGCTGATGGACGGCCTCTGGGCCCAATCGGAGCGCGCTCCTGGAAGGGGCCCGGCCACTGCTAACGAGCCACGCCCCCTGCTCGCTCCCGCTTGCTCCTACTCGCGCGGAGGAGACAAGGGAAAACTTTCCCAGAGTTCCTTCCAGCTGCCTGAGTCCCTAAAGGGACGTGAACAGCAGCAGCGGGGAGGGGCAGGCACGGCTGCCAATCGTGAGGACCGGGTGGAGCAAGGGAACGCCGCTCCATACCGGAGAGTCCTCAACGGTGTCCCGCCCAAGCAGCGGGAGAGGCCCTGGAACGCCGTAGCACTGCAGTCACCCTAACAGCAGGCTGGGGGCGGGGGGGGG
>PVJA010030173.1:0-26039 GCA_004027025.1 Myocastor coypus | reverse complement strand
AAGTTTTTTTTTTTTTGTTTTTTTTTGTTTTTTCTTGTTACAGAAACCTTTGTTTATTCACTCATTTTTATGGCTGACTCAGCCTACCCTGAGGGCAGGGCTGGCACAGCATCGAACCGCGGTCCCTGAAGCTGCCCAAGGTTTCCCAAGCAGGCGCTTTAGACCACTGAACCATCTCACCGGGCCCTAGATTCTTTAATGATCTGCTTTATTCCAATTCTATGCTTTAGTGTCTTGATACACAAAAGTATTTAATTTTGATTAAGCCCATTTTGTTTTCTTTCAGTTACTTTTAGTTTATACTTTGAAAGCAGATTTACATCTGTTTCATTCCTAGAGTTATATAGCTTTAATTATATATAGGTTTGATTATATATGGTGTGTGAGGAAGTGGTATAGTCTCCATTCTATTGCTTTCAGAGTACTGTAGACCAAGTAAGTTCATAAAAAAGGAAAGTTAATTCTCACAATTCTGGAGTCTGCAAAGTTCATTATCAGTGTGCTGGGCATACACAGAGATCAGTGGTGTATTTTAGCTAGCCAGCTCCCATTGATGGTTTTCATCTTTTCATGAGGGCAGCGTTTTCATGGCCTAATCAGTTCTTAAGGGCTTCCTTCTTATTATAGTATAATGTGAATTAAATATCTACATGAATTTTGGAAGGGATACTCAGGTCACATAGCAGGAAGTAAGTTAACTTAAGGTAAGCTAAGGATATTGAAGTACTTACTCCTTTTTTTGAAGTTGCTGTAAAGTACAATTTTACTACCTCTGTAATAATCGTAGAAATGGAAAATTGTGGGGGGAGAAAAAATTTCTATGATAGTAATCTTTGGTATTAGGTATGGCTCATTGGATGTTAAGTGGAATTCTTTGTGTTATTTTCTGATTGGGATCAACCACTTGACCCAGTCCATTGTACATTTTTTTAGGTCATCAATATATGTAGTTATTTAGAAGGTCTTTTTGATCTATCTGAAGATGCATTCAGGGCATGGTGGGTTTGGCTTGTAGAGGTGGGAATCGAACCCAGATCCTTGGTGCCTGACTGCATTTGCCTGAGCAGATGCTTAAACAAGTGTGCCAGTCCCCAGGCTCCCTGTAGTTATTTAATGACAAAATTAAAAAAAAAAAAAAAATTTTCCTGTAGTTGTTTAAATGTAGAGATAATACAGAGTTGCATAAGTACTTATAAGTGGTGTTTTTCTTCACGTAGCAAAGTGATTGTGAATTTCACTGTTTTGTGTCTTTTTATACCAATATTTTTCACATATTGGAATTCTTTATAGTTTCTGTAATTGTAGTTATCTATGTAGAAGGCTGCTATGTTTTCTTTTAGTGTTAACTAATGCATAATAAATATTACAATAATGAATCAAATTGAATGATTTGGATAAACCAAAGAGATATGTATTTCTCATGGGGCTTGTGTTATCAAACAGTGCTTTAGGGGTTTTTTACATAAAATATGAGGAAGATTGCCATAGAAGTTATAAATAGCAAAATGATAGTGGTTTAAACTTCTTTTGTTTTCATGATCAAGTAAATTTTTATTCTGTATTGGTTGAAAATTTATACAATCATGAAAACTGGAGGATAAACTTAAGACTTAGGAAGTTAGGGCAGTTTGACCCTTGAAAGTACTTAGTCCAAGGCATATTATTGTTGGTATGCTTGATTTCAAATATAGTTTACTGTTTGTCATTTTGGGGTTTTACTATGTCATCATTCTTTGGGAATCTCTGATTGTTAAAAATGGATTCCAAACAGTTCTTGGTTTCAGACTTTATAATATTTCACATACTATAACAAGATGTTATGAGGACCTTGATTGTTAAATGTTCGTGTGTTTTGCCATAGAATATTGGAAAAGCATTTACATTGCAAATAAAAATAGTAACAGATGAAGTGTTTGTCTCCAGTAAGCTATGTTGGGTGATGGGGAATGTTCTTTGTACTACCTGTGCTGGTTAGGTTTTTTTCCTTCTTGTCTCCATGCAGTTCTTAGTCCTGCTAAGATTGCTGGGTTAGTAATTTTCTGACTTTCCCTTAGGCAAGGCCTGAAGTGGAAAAATGAAAATTATTTTTTTTCATGGCATTTTTGTCAACTTTTCTGGGAAACTGTTAAATCTTAGGTTTATGTTTGAGTAAAAGTGTACATCAAAATTTCTGAAATTGAGTTCTGGTACTGTTGAGGAAAAGTTATGCAAATCCTGGGTGGAAGCAGTGAGGTATAAGGGAAAGTGATCAAGGTTTTAAAAAAAAAAAAAAAAAAGAAAGGAAGAGACAGACAACATAAAGATGACACTTGATCCTTTCCTTAAAAGGAGCATAAATATAAAATAATAGTGCGGCATATATAAACAAATAATTGAAGTACATATAGTGTAATTTTTAATACTTCTGTGTGTAATCACCTTTGTAGGAAGTCAGTAAAGTCTTCAAAGGAGGTAACAAATTTTAAGGGAACATAGTGCAGTGGACCATTGAGCCTTCCAGGTCAGCTTCATTGGCTTAAGAAATGCCTTGCAGATTAATAAGGCTCTTGGGTATACCTGGGTAAGTCACTGAAGCATTCCTTGAGTACTGTGTATGGTCCCTTAATCATTCTTTGGGTACTGCTCTGCTTCGTGGCTACCACCATGGACTAAAACAGCTTTGCTCTGCCACATACTTCCACTGTGATGTTCCTGATTTGGTGCTGTTGACTTATGTACTGGATTCTGTCAGAATGTGCTGAGTAAAACTTTTTTCCTTTTAAGTTGTGATGGCTGGTATTGTGTCTCAGTGACAATTCCCGACTATACAGATAGTGATTTACAGATGGCTAGAGGAATTTCTTCTCAGTTGGCATATGTAGTGATACCAAGAGCTATTGGTAAAGAGCTTTATGTAGTGTGTTTGGAAAAAACGTGAAGTAGTTGTGTTGTAAAATGCTGACTGCTGATTGGTCTAAGGTGGTCTAAGGGAGAAGCAGCTGAATAGATAGGAAGCCCAAAAGGGTCTTGTTAGGGGCAGGAGGTAGTGACCTTGGTACTCTTTGGTGTCTTCAGCTCCTTCATAACATTTTCTGCCTTTATTAAGTACTTTCCTAGCTCTAGATGACTGGGCTATGACCCTGTGGAGATACCTTTTCTTTTTTTCAGGTAGTTTGTAATAGTGTTGTTGAAAGAGAAAGGAAGGAACACAGGAACTTATTAGGGATCCAAATATGCTTTAGCACATGAAATTGTACCCTGGAATGTTACTGTGCTCAATGATATGGGTTTAAGTAAAATCAAGCCTAATGTGATCTCATAGTTGTAATGAGCAGCTAGTTTGGAAATTATTCTTCCTTTGAGTTCCAAGTTTATGAAGGAACTCAACAAACTAACCATCCCATGATGTTCAGTGCAAATAAAAAAAGCTTGGTAGACCAAATTGAGTTAAGAATTTTGCTGCTGCTTTTCATCTGGCCATCAGGTAAGCCAAGATGGGTGCGTACAAGTACATTCAGGAGCTGTGCAGGAAGAAGCAGTCTGATATGATGCGCTTTCTGCTGCGGGTCCGCTGCTGGCAATACCGCCAGCTCTCGGCGCTCCACAGGGCTCCTTGCCCCACCCGGCCGGACAAAGCTCGAAGGCTGGGATACAAGGCCAAACAAGGGTATGTCATATACAGGATTCGCGTGCACCGCGGTGGCCCTAAACGTCCAGTTCCTAAGGGAGCAACTTACGGCAAGCCTGTCCATCATGGCGTTAAACAGCTGAAGTTTGCATGAAGCCTTCAGTCTGTTGCTGAGGAGCGAGCTGGACGCCACTGTGGAGCTCTGAAAGTTCTAAATTCTTACTGGGTTGGCGAAGATTCCACACACAGATTCTTTGAGGTTATCCTTATTGATCCATTCCACAAAGCCATTAGGAGAAATCCTGATACCCAGAGGATCACCAAACCAGTCCATAAGCACAGGGAGATGTGTGGGCTGACGTCTGCAGGCCGCAAGAGTCGTGGCCTTGGAAAGGGCCACAAGTTCCACCACACTATTGGTGGTTCTTGCCGTGCGGCTTGGAGAAGGCGCAATACTCTCCAGCTCCACCATTACCACTAATAATATTAAGTGATGTTTGTAAAATTCATAACCCAATAAACAATTTAGGACAGTTAAAAAAAAAGAATTTTGCTGCCGATTTTTGTGATTTTTTAACTATTAAAATCAATTTGTAAATGGTGCCTTAAAGTTGAATCACTACTATGCAAGACCTTTGGTACTTTGATTGAATTAATGTATTGACTAGCAATTACATATTGAATGTCTACTGTATATTCAAGTTCCTATGTTTGAGATTTTGGGGAAATCTAAAAGTGAAATTGGGACTGGGGAGAGATAGCTCAGTGGTGTAAGTGCCTGTCTGGCAAGCACAGTGTCTGAGTTTGATCGCTGGCACCCCCCCAAAAGAAGTGAAGTTGTTTGTCATACTCTCAGTCTAGAAGGGAAGATGACATACACCGATAACTTATCAGGATATGTGAGATAATTACAGATCAGATGACTTTAAAGATCAGAGGAGATACCGGAAGGAGAGCAGAGGGAAAATTGTACTTTAAGTGGTGAGGAATTTTCATTTGGAGGAAAATAATATGCAAACAAATGGGTAGACCTCAGAGTCTCTGTGATCTTCTTGCCTCAGCCTCCTGAATAGTACTGGGATTATAGATAGATACATGCCTTTGCCACCTTGCCTAGTTCTACTTTTACCAGAAATTTCTGAGTAGAATAAAATATGAAAATACTTCGTGATAAAACATTTCCTATCAGTCTTTTCAACCATGTCTCATGCATTCACTTTTAAAAATGTTTCCCTTTGATCATCTAAGTTGGTCAAAAGATACTTATCTTCTTGTAGCTTTTTCTCTATTCATACATGGCTGTGTTAGATACCTTTATTAGGACAGAATCCTTTCTCACATTTTTTCCTCTTTTTTTTTTAAAGACAGCATCCATTCTGTGTAGTTGAAGCTGGCCTGAACTCACCATGACGCGCAGGCTGGCTTTGAACTCTGGAACTCTCAGCAGTTTTCTTGCCTTCATCTCCTGAGTGCTGGAATTATAGGCATGTGCCATCACATCTGTCTTCTCCACTCCTATTGGAACAAATGGGCCATTCCTGACCAGCCATGGGTAGCACTTGTCGTCATTTCTTTACCGTTCCTTTGTGGAAGTGCTTTCTTTTTTTCTCCTTTTTACTGTTATAGCAGCCAGTGCATCTTTATCTTGAGAACAAGAAGTCTGTTTTATTCATTGTGCTGTTGCTCCCTCTACTGAATGTACTACCTAGTCCTAAACATAAATCTTCAGTGAAGATAATGACCTTAATGTACTGGACTAATAAACTACTCAGCAGCTTTTTTTTTTTTTGACTGCTTGTTTTGTTTTTAAATGTAAAATTGTTCTTGGCTACAGTTAATCTTTATATTGGGGCCCAGCAGGATGGCTCAGTAGTCTAAAGTGCCTGCTTGGGAAAGCTTGGGCGGCTTCAGGGACCACGGTTCGATCCCCGGCACCACATGCTGCGCCAGCCCTGCCTTTGGGGTGGGCTGAGCCAGCCATAAAAATGAGTGAATAAACAAATAAAGGTTCTGAAACAAGAAAAAAATAAAAAAAATAAAAAAAATCTTTATATTGAAAGTATGTGGGTATGGTCTCTGTCTATAATTGGTTTACTTAATCAGTGCAGATTATTCACACCAACGTTATGAATTGGTAACCTGAACAGGTGGTAGTAGTGGTCCCTTTAACTATGGCCATAGACTCAGTGAGCTGCAGTGGTTAGTTAGTTGTCCGGTATTTGTTGGCTGTTTGTTGATTGTGGTGAGGAATCACTTGAAGGTTTGCAGGAAGCCTTGGAAGTTATATCCACATTGTCCTTATTTCTATTTGTGTTATTTCCTTTTAGAAGTAAAACTAAGTTTACCAAATTATGTAGTACAGTTTATCTACTAGTTATCAGGTTTGGAATTTGTGTTACAAGATTTTAGTCATTGTGTAGTCCTTTGGGGATTGAACTCAGGACTTGAATTTGCCATCGTCCCATGTGCCACACCAGCTGGGGCATACTGAGCCTGCGACAGAGCCTGGATGTGGTGGCAGATGCCTATAATCCCAGCACTGGGGAGGCTGAAAACAGGAGGATCACTACAAATCTGATCTGCGTAGTGAGGGCCTGTAGCAAATACACAAATGAACAATAGCAAAAAGAAATTGAAGGGATTCTTCAGGTATCTTTTTACAGATAGAATTTGGTTTTTAAAAGTTTATGTGTGATGAATGGGGAGATAGCTTGGTGGTTTCAGCACCTGCCTGCCAAGCATGGGGGCCTAAGTTCTAGCTCCATTGTTCCACAAGCCCTGCTGGCCCTGGAACACTCCCCGAGACACACCATGCTGGCCAAACCCTGCGTAGTGGACACACCTATTATCCCAGCACTGGGGTAGGCTGAGACAGGAGGATCACTTTAAATGAGTGTGAAGTGCATAGTGAGGCCCTGTACCAAATAAATAAAAAGATAAATACATATTTTCTTAAAAAACTTGTATGTGACATTATCTTTCTAAATATAGAGAAGTCCTTAGATGAAAGAACCAACTTCATTTTTAAGTTCCTTACTGTACTGTGATTGGTACATAGAGAAACAGAATTAAATAAAAACACTGAATATTGTATAGAAATATATGTGAAGTTTTAAATGCTTCTCGGTGTTTTTTTTAAGCAGCAGAGATCTGTTTGTCAAATGCCTTGTATTAAGAGATGCTTAGGGCTCTGGGAAAAATAAGTTCAGAATGCACTGTACTCGTACAGTATACAAGCCGGGGACGGTGGCTCGTGCCTCCCGTCCACTATTTGGGAAGCTGACACAGAGGATCCTGCATTTGAGGATGCCCCAGGATACATGGCAGGTTTACAGTTCCAGGCCAGCCTTGGTACAGCCCTGTTGTAAAACCAAAGCAAAACATATAGTGTGATTAAATATATAGAAGAGGTAAAAGTGATCTTTTGTCTCATTTTATTTTTATGGTTCTATTTATTTTGCAGTATTGGGATCAAACTTGGGACCTTGTGCTTGCCAGGGAGGTGCTTATGCCTCTGAGCTATCTCTCAAGCCCCCTTGTTTCTTATTTTATTTATTTATTCATTCATTCATTCATTCATTCGTTCATTCATTGGGACCAGGGTTCAAACTCACGACCTTACTCTTGCCAGGCTGGCATTTGTGCCTCAGAGCTATCTCCCCGGCCCCTACCTCCTTGTTTCTTTTTAAATATTTTCTCTTTAAAACTCCAAATCCATCCATCCATCCATACATACATACATACGTACATACATACATACATAAATAAACTCCAAATCCTGACTGGGCATGGTGGCGCATGCTTGTAATCCCAGCACTCGAGAGGCTGAGGGAGGGGGATCGGTGCAAGTTCGAGACCAGCCTGGGCTACAAAAGTGAGCTCAAGGCCAGCCTGAACTGCATAGTGAGACCCTGTCTGAAAAAGACAATCAATCAATCAATCAATCAATCAATAAAACAAACTCCAAATCCTTACATTTTGCTGTAATATGTTAATAGGTTGATGGATTTCAAATAGAATGAATCAAATAATAGTACTTTATTTTCAGTTTGGGAATTAAAGTAAAATATACTTAATTCTCTGTGTTTATTCTGAAATAGTTTTTTACACACATATTTTTTTCTTGTTGGTGACCAAAGCTTGGAATTTTAGATTAAGATAGCTATATTTCCCTTTAAATGCATATTACATAAATATTCTAAGTTAAAAAAAAACTAATTTTAGCACATAAGAGATTTTTTTATCTTAGAAGATACTTCATAGTGAGTTAAAGTATTTGTCAGAAGATGAAATTATCAGTTTTTATGCTGACAAATAGGTAAACACGGGTCAGGTAGAATTTTTTTAGATTTACTTATTCATTTGGTACAGAGTCTCACTACACAGCTCCTCACAGTGATCCTCCTGTCACAGCCTTCCCAGTGCTGGGATTACAGGCCTGTGCCATCATGCCGTTTCAGGCTCGTGTGGCATGGGGCCGCTGCAGTGTTGGGGAACTGGTGTCAAACCTGGGTCCTTGTACTTGCCAGGCAAGTGCTTAGACTACTGAGCTATGCCTTGACTCAGAATCTTAAAAGAACACTTGTGTGGTTATGAAATGTGCAAGGTTGAAGGTTTATTGTGTTAATGGTTATTACCACTTGTATAATAATGCTAGTGATTATTTCTGTGGAAGGAAAATACTTTTTGCTTTATTTTGTAGTTATTTTAAATGCTATATTAAAATTGTCCACACTCTCCATTTAAACAGCACTTTTAAAGTCTGTTGATAGGTTATTATCTCTTGCTTACTATTTTCACCTACAACTCTTACGTGTTTCCAGTTTGAAAAAGATTTTCCTTTAAAGAAATAGCTTTCACTAATTACTGAACTTGATGCCCACTTGCTGTAGATACAGCAACCAATCAGATGTAGTAAGTGACTAGTATTAACTTCTTACTTAAGGCAAACATCATTTTAATGTGAAATGCGTAGTGGGCAGTTGAGATGTCCACTGTATGTGCTTACTGCCTGCATAAAACTAGGGGCTTTGCAAAAATCAGTCAGAGGTCCTCATTCTATGACAGGCTTGGCCAGGATAAAGTATAGAATGAGAGGACTTGTCACTGCAGTTTTCTGCTCTGTGGAAGATGTAACTGATCTTGGAGGTCAGTTCAGTAGACCTCCAAGCCACTGACAGTTGCCGTAATATTTGAAAGCCTCCTCCTCTGAGAATCCTTCCCTGATTATCATGTATGTACAAATAGCAACCTCTTTAAAACATGTTACCCCTTTTCCCACTTAAGTGCTCGGTAACCCTTAGCAATGGCTGCCATCTGGCCCATATCTATTTAATGATTATCTTTTCAAAGTAGTGTATAGTGTCACTAAAGTAGGTGGTTTGACTGCTGTTGTATATTTCTTGACTTTGAGACACTGTGGTAATATTGATAGAATAAATGGGATGTCTTTTTGTTTTTACTGAGGCTTACAAAGCTTCAAGAAGATAAAACATAAAGATTCTCATTGTTCTAATTGCATTGACGACATGGAACAGAAGTTGTGTTATCCGGGTGAGGGAGATTGGCAGGGAAACTAACTATAGTCCATTATTCCCCTGACTAGGCAGAAGTTAAAGTGCTAAGAAAAGCTAGGGGAAGCGGTAACACTCCAGAATGCCAACGTTGGGAGGCCGAGGCAGGAGCATCTCTGCAAATTCCAGCCCAACATGGGCTATGCAGTGAGCTCAAGGCCAGCCTGGACTACATTGTGAGACCCTGTCTTAAAAGAAAAAAAAGAAAAGCAAAATAAAGTTGAAAATGAGTCTTATTGATTGAATCAGAAATGGAGATGTCTGGCTATAGTTGAGACTGTTCTTGTATTGAGATGTGTAAAAGTCTAGTATCTTCAACCCCCCAGAAGACCTTAATAATTTTTCTGGGAAGAAATTGGTACACAGTTTGCATAGAGGTGTTCTTTGATGTTAGGAGGCTAGATGATTATCCTGGTGCAAAAATAGGACAGAGATTAAGGTAAAATATTGCTTGTTGATGGAGGAGGGATGAGAAGACAAAACAGATGAGGATTGAAGCATGTTTGTGGATCGAAGCATGTTTGTATTTTAGGAAGGCTGGGGAAGATCTGAAAGATAGAAGTTATAGAAAAAGACACACACACACTAGGAACAGATCATGATAGTATATTAATTCCTTAGCTTACATGTAAATTTTTAATCAAATCACTTATGACATAAGGTGAAATTTATTGTCCAAATTGCGCTCCTTGGAAGGGTTAAGGACAACAAAGCTGAACTCAGACCTTGTAGAAAAACTAAGACTTACTCATTACCAACTAGTAACATTCTTTCTTCAGACTTCATCCCCAAATTCTTTGACACACACGGTACAGAGCCTTTCAAACTTTGGTTCCTTTCTTTTTGTATTGTTGGAATGGAATTTCCATTTTATCTACACTGTACAGCTGTTATGGAAGCTGTTTTTATTTTGCCTAAGAAAGTCTGGTTTGTGTGTTTTCTGATCCAATACTAGATTGTTTTTGAGAGTCCTGATAATATCTCTGTTAGCAGGACTATTGAACTATGGTAAATTTTTAGACCATAAAGCAAAAATTTTTTCACATACAGAATGTGCTCTTGAATTTTTAAGTATTCCATGTGTTTTCTTTCCTATAGGTGAGATTATAATTCTGAAATTTAAGTTCTTCAAAGAAGAAAAGGAATACATTTTGATTTTACTAAGGATATATAGTGTGTAATCATACATATTAACGTAGATACTGTAATGGCTTCCTTCTCATTTCTTATTCCATCTTAAATATTTTGAATTCTTTTTTTAAAAATGTGTTTAGTACAGGGTCTTACAGGGTCTTTACACAGATCACACTCGGAGTGATTGTCCTGTTTTAGCCTCCGAAGTGCTGGGATTTCAGGTGCACAGCCAGTCTCAATCGCTGTCTCAGTGTGCCCCAGGGGCGGCGCCTCCACGCTGGGGATAATATTTTAAATTCTTATATTAAGTGATTTTTTAAAATTAAGTTTTTTAATTTTACATTTTCTGCTAAATTAAAACAACGTAGAAAAGGAAAATATAGATATAATAAATCTTTGAGGTAGTATGGCTTTCTCATCCCTCAGATCCTTACTTGGAAGCTGGGATGAGAAGAGGGTATCTAGGTCTAGAAATTCACCAGTTTGGAGTACAATACTAGAATGGAATCTCAAGTTAGGAAGTTGTAGATGAAGATGACCCTGGTTGGTCCCCCTCCTTGTTGTTTTCTCTGTTCTGCCTGCCATCTAGTGGTAGGAATTCAGAGAACACACATGCACTTCCAGTTGTAAAATCTGGTACTTAGGCTTACCTTGTAAACTAGTAGCAGCTTCCTAATGGGGGAAGGGTGGCTGTTTCATTTGATGATGGAATTCAGTGACAGTTTCCAGAGGATGTGAAGTGTTTTGCTATGCAACATTTTCATGACTTAAACTTTCAGAAGTGATAGGTAATGTTGATAGAGGTTGGGCTGATTTGAAAAGGATGTTGATGAAAATATAAAGACAACTACATAATTTTGCTATTAACTAATACTATTTTTCAGTTTAAAAAGAAGTTTAAACAGTTCTTTATATCTGGTTTAATAGTGATCTGTGGCTTAATAGACTTAATTTCAGCCTGGTGTTAATGTGTTTAAGGGTTGGCTTTGTGTACCTCACTCTATCTGAATTCTCTAGGTTTACCTCACAGTTCTTCTTTCCTTTGCTGCATATAAAAAGGGTGTCAGTCCTCTGCCATATTTTTTTTTTTTTTAAATTCTTCCTGTGTTCAGTCCTTGAAACAGCTATTCTTTTAGGTCATTTTATAGGATCTCACACTAGCAGTGAGACAAGATAGGAAAAAGCAGTTACTTTCTCTCAGTTGCTGATGCAGTTCCTCTGCATTGTCACTGCATCAAAGCTTTGACAAAATACTGTCACTTTATAAACATTTGTGTTATATTTTGATAATGTTGATAATGAGGATTCAACCCTGGCATTGCACTTGCTGAGGAGCTAAGTGCTTTACCGTCAAGCTACATTCCTCAGCTATCATTTAGTAATTTGATTTAATATTTTGGTCCTTTTGTGATAGATGCCAACAGCAGAAGAATGAGGAAGACATAATACTGTTTCCAGTAAGCATAGACTCTTGAGACAGACTGGTACATAAGCCAGCGAGTGTAATTCAGTGTACTATGTGCTCTGATTGTAATAAAATGAGCTGAGTTAAGGAGCATGGAGCGGGAGTTGGAAGATTTTGCTTCCCCTTAAAAAAAATCTCTCCTTGATGTCACCTTCGAAAAACATTCATACAGATTACAGTCCTGGCATAGATGTGAAGCTTCGTAATATTCATTCATTCATTCTTACTCATTTTGGGTACTGGGAATGGAAGTCAGGACCTCACACTTGCCAGGCAAATACTATATCTTTATTTTTATAGGTAAAGAGCTCTCTTTAGTTGGAGAGAAATTCTAAGTTCTCAGCTTTTGGATATCTAAATATTTCCCATCAGTAAGTGAACGAAGCAGTTGTTGATTTTAGTAGGAAGTAAATCCTTAGTTCCATCCACATTTTGTTAACAGATGAACCAGACAGTTGTTGATTTAAATTGCATGCAGGTCATTTCCAGCAAAAGGAATGACCAATACAAAGTAGAAGGTGTGTGCCCATCCTTCGTCTCTCTGAATCCACTTTTTTTTTTTTTTTCTTGTTTTCAAAACTTTTGTTTATTCATTTTTATGGCCGGCTCAGCCTGCCCCAAGGGCAGGGCTGGTGCAGCATGTGGTGCCTGGGATCAAATCACGTCCCTGCAGCTGCCTAAGCTTTCCTAAGCAGGTGCTTTAGACCACTGAGCCATCCTGCCGGGCCTCTGAATCCACTTTGGAATGAATGCACATTTGCATGGGCATGCATTTCATACACCCAGATGTGAGGCAGCTCCAAATACAAAGCAAACTCATTTCAGTTTTATTTGTTTTTACCTATTAAGACATACAAATGCTAGGGAGATAGATGAAGCAATTTGAACATTGGAATTCATTAGTTAGAATAAACATTAAAGATTATAATGGAATGATTTTAGGATAATTTTTTTTTTCTCCTAGTCTTATATGTATCTCACAAAAAATATTTGACTCATACTCTTCTGTGAATATAGACTGGTATTGTTTGGTCACCTAGAACTTAGGTTTTAGTTGTACAACATCTGTGCAAGTTCTTTCAGATCCAACATTTGCTCATTTATTTTAGAAAGTTTTCCCCAGGCATACTTCACATTCTCTTGCCACTGTTTCAGCTGTTATGTATATTCCTGATAGCCAAATAAGTTTTTATTTTGTTGCTTTTTAAAGTGTTCTACATATACCCAATACTTAAAATTGTGTGATACATCATCAGGAATACTAATTGTATCTTTGTTAAATTTTTCACTCCTTTAAAAAAAAAATACTGATTTATTTTAGAGAGCCTTCATAAGTACTTAAGACTAATCCTGATGGAGGTCATTTTAGGTTGTTCTTTAAAGAATTTCATATAAAATGGTCAGATAAGGAGTATTTGAAGATTTCACAGCAATTTTTCTGTTTGTTTTTCAGAGGGAAAGGTCTTTTTTACATAGTGATTAAAAAGATTGATCAGTTAATGAATGACAGATTTATTGCTTAATAACTACTAAATTGTAGAATGTTTACCTTTTATTTCTTTTGGGTCCAAGGAATCGAACTCACAACCTCATGGTTGCTAGGTAGGTGCTGTAGAGCTATGTCCCTAGCTGATGTTTATCATTCTTAGTTATTACGAGTCAGTCCATTCAGAAAACAGCGACAAAACGGTGTTTAGTTGTGGTAAAAAGGCTAGTTTTCCCCTATAGCTGCAGTTTGCTGAGTGAGATAGGTCTTTCTTTAAGTATGTCTTAATTTGAATCATACTTTGTGGAGTAAGAAATAAAAATGTTATTGCATTTCTCAGACATTTGGTACTTAAGAGCAGCATAAATGTGCCTTAGTGTAATTTCCTTTGACTTAAGTCTGGATTCAACTAGGCTATTTTCTAATTTTGCTATCTAAAAATTCTGATACTTGGTGTCAAAATCTCTGAAACTTTTGTATCGTACTGTGCTATTTCTCAGTGAATATTTCCCAGGGAACATTTCATTTTCTTGTACTCCTACTGTTAGAATTTCAGATTTTATCATTGAAGTAATATTTGATTAACCACCTAATTTGCCTTCTAAATATGATACATCTGGGCTGGAGAGATAGCCCAGCAGACTGAGCTCCTGCTTAGGCAAGTGCAGGCACTGGGATTTGATTCCTGGCACTACGTGCTGTGTTTCTGAGCCATCCATTAGGACCGGGTGTGGTGGCACCCCAGCACTGGAGAGGTGGAAAACAGAAGGGTCACTATGAGTCTGAGCTGTGTAGTGAGACCTTGTACCAAATACATAAAAACAAACAAACAAAAAAACCCTCCCAACCCCCCAAAACCCATAAATCTCTAGTATCCTGAATGATTGAAGAAATTAGTCATGTTTTACTGAGTTTGATTGTGAAAGCATTTATAAAAACTCAGTGTTTCAGGGTTTGGGATATATTGTGTAAAGGCAGGGGATATAACTAGTTTTAGAGTGGTTATTTGACCTGTGTGAGGCTGTGAGTTTGATTCTAGCAACAGTAAACAAATAAATAAATAAAAATGACAAAGGATGCAGGAAGGTTCTTTTTCAGAAAGGCTCTTGAAATGGATAATCACTGTTGGCTAAATGATTATGAGATACTGCTGTTTTAAAAAACTTAAATACTTTTTTTTAGCCATGCTCATGTATAGAAAATCTGACTTCAGTATCACCATGGTTGTTTTTTTTTTTTTTTAATATATTTAGTACAGGGTCTATAGGTTCTCACTGTGTAGCTGAACTCATAGTAATCCTTCTGTTTACAGCCTCCCAAATGCTGGGATTATAAGCGTGTGCCACCAAGCCTAGTTGCAATCACCATCTCAGCATGTCCCTGGGACAGAGATTGGGATGAACTCCTAGCCTCTGTGTCTGCCTTATCAGGTGCTTGAATCTGTTGAGTTGTTTGGCTGGCCTTCGCCATGATTTTGATGTAGCCTAGTCAATTCCTGTTTTCTTGGGAATTTAAGAACTCTGCATTTTCTTTGGTATGTGCCACTACTTGGGTTACCTGACTTGCTCAGAGGTAAAGCCTCAGCATCCTAAGCAAGGTCTCTGAAGGTGGTTTAGGGAGGGCTGTACAGGCTAGCAACCTGCACTTGGAACATGGTCACAAGATTATCAAAGCCATGTGGTAATAGCTCTGTTGGGTCTTACTACTAGATTGGACTCATAGTGATCTGCCTGTTTACAGTCTCACAACAGCTGGGATTATAGGCGCACACCACCTGATCTCGCTTGCCAGCTCAGTGCACCCCTGGTGGGGGGCCACCAGGGCAGGCAGGGGTTGAACCTCAGCCTCTGCACCTGCTTGTAGATGCTTTAATCCGCTGAGCTATTAGCCAGCCCTTTACATTTCCCTTCAAGACAAAAACATTTTTGTGTTTCTACTATTTTTATTACTACTTTTTTTTTTTTTTTTTTTTATGAGTGACCAGGAATTGAACTCAGGCCCTTGGGCTTTGCCAGGCAAGTGCTTATTGTACTGAGCTATCTCCCCAGCCCCTATTACTACTTTTAATTGGTAAGGAAAATTTGCTTTACATTGGGTAGTTGGGCATTTATTTGCTTTATGTATAAGTATCTTTATCTTTTACAAAAAGTTAATTACCTGTATAGTCATAAATCTTCAAGACCTTTCCTATGTAAATACAAATAATCTGCTTTCTCCACTTCTGCCATTGTTGGAGGGAATATTAAATGAGAGTGTTGCATTTGTGTGGCAGGATTTGGTTCTTTCCGTTTTCTGTTGGAAAATTTCATTGTTATGGTAAGCCTGTTTTCTTCATGTTGTTTGATACTAGATGAGCTCATTATTTGGACGTACATGCATGTGGTCCTTATTTTTTTGAGTATCAAATTTGTTAATGATTTTTTTTTGTTGTTGTCTTTTTGAGACAGTGTCTCTCTATGCAGTTCAGGCTGGCCTTGAGCTCACTTTTGTAGCCCAGACTGGTCTTGAACTCGCACTGATCCTCCTGCCTCAGCCTCCTGAGTGCTGGGATTATGGGCGTGAGCCACCACTCCCGGCAATTGTGAATGAAATGTTCAAGAAAGTATAGTTTTTAAATTCTGAAGGTAATACAAGAATGTGTTGTTTTGAAAATTGTAAGGAAAATTGTACATTTAAAAAAGACATTACACAAGGTGTATACTTGTCTGTATAACTTTAATAGCCCTCCAATACTTGTAGAACTTTACTTTTGCATAGGATGTAATCAGGTTCATAATCAGTATGAATTCTTATTTTCCTCATTTGACATATATGAAATATTTTTTTCAGCTTTGGGAGTTATTTAGATTTTCTTTTGTTTTAGTGGTATTGGGGATTGTACCAGAGCCTTGCACATGCAAGGCAAGTACTCTCCCACTGAGCTACCTTCCTGGCTAGTATCCTTCAGTTTTTATGTGGTCGTTTCCAAGCATACTGTAGTTCATAATCATCATTACAATGAAAACTTTCATTTGGTATATCCAAATTTGAAATTAGATCTAATTTGAAATTAGAAATCTAATTTGAAATTAGAAAAATTGCTTGTGTGTTGGGCTCAGGTTTTTCAACTTTGTGGATACAGTAGGAAATTGTATAACTAGCAGTACAGTGTTGGGTTAGTCCATGTAAGAAACACTATTTCGGATGCTTTCTTTAAATGTCATGTGAAAAGTATACCCGTGCATACTAAAGTTATTCAAAAAACAAATGAGTATGTGAGACATAAAGATAGCCCTTTGGTGGTACAGCAGAGAACAAATTAGAGCCCACAGCGAATTTTTATTTTATTTATTTATTTATTGAAGGCAAATTGCAGCATAAGGGAGTTCAATTTACTTTCTGGTATTATTGATCATTTATGAATCTTTGTTAGGATGTGTTGGTAGTCTCAGTTGCTCACCTAAAAGATTTTAACCAATTATCCAAACTTTCCGTTGTTGCTCTACTTCATTAGATTTCTCATGTCAGTGTGCAGAATTGACATTAACAATAAATTAAAACCAGAGAGTAAATTAATCTTAAAATTTATTTGTTACAGACTTAATTCAGTGCACAAATGAGATGAATGTGAACATCCCACAGTTGGCAGACAGTTTATTTGAAAGAACTACTAACAGTAGCTGGGTGGTGGTCTTCAAATCTCTCATTACAACTCATCATTTGATGGTGTATGGAAATGAGGTAAGCATTTTTGATTAACAAGTGTATTGGAATGGTGCCTGATGATTGAACTTGCTTCTCTCACTGAAAGTTAAACACTACTTTCAGCAAGTGAATAATGTAGATAAAAAGAATGGCAGAAAGTGCATCCGAGCAATGAAGCTTTTATTTATTTATTTTAAAAACAACTTTATTTATGTTGTGGCTGGCTCAGCCTGCCCTGGGGATGGGGCTGGCACAGCATGTGGTGCTGGGGATTGAACCGCAGTCCCTACAGTTGCCTAAGCAGGCACTTTAGACCACTAAGCTATCTCACTGGTCCAAGCAATGGAGCTTTTAATGAGATAAAAAAAATCAAAGGTAATTTCCAGAAGTGGTTTTCAAAACAGCACTGATCTTTGCAGTCTTCAGTTACAAACTGCATATTTGTCTATATCACTTGTTTGTTAATTGTACCACAAATTTCTGTCTTATCTCATAATGTTCTCTATGGCAATACTTCACCATGTCAGGTTTATGAGATTAAGATGGCATTTTGCTTGCTGAGATGTTAAAGAGTGCCTTTATCAGAAGTGTGTCTAAATGTCTTTGTTGTTTAAAAGCAGAGTTGAGCTTTTACAGTTTTCTGTTTGGAGGGAATCATCCTATTTTCCTAGACAGTATGATGGCTAATTTTTTGATTTTCAACTTGGAGTTTATTTTTCTGCCCGGTGTACTAATTTATGAAATAGTGTTCAAAGGAGCTTTCCAAGAACATTGGAGTCAAGCTAGCTAAATCTGTGTTGGTGGGTGTCTGAGAGAAAGTAATTCTGGTGTAGAAACCAGAGGTGTTAGTTGTTGGTGTTAGGTTGCCCAGTGTAGACTTTTCTGACACCCATTTCTTCACTTTGTTATTTTCCAGTATTTCTGTAAGGCTATATTTTCCAGCACAGCCTTACTAATTTTCAGAATTAAAGCACGAGTTTAGCCACAACTACTGTATCATTCAGAGAAATCTTACTGTTGACACATTTTATTTCTTCTGATTATTGTCCAAAAGTACTTCCTTTTTTTTTTTTTTTTTTGTCTTTTTGAGACAGGGTCTCGCTATGCAGCTGAGGCTGGCCTTGAGCTCACTGTTGTAGCCCAGGCTGGTCTCGAACTCGCACCAATCCTCCTGCCTCAGCCTCCCGAGTGCTGGGATTACAGGCGTGAGCCACCACGCCCAGCTAGTACTTCCATTTTTAATAGCCAGCCATAACCATAACTTAGATAAAACATTTATTTATTTATTTATTTGTATGTATGTATGTATGTATGTATGTATTTAGCACATGGTCTATAAGGTCTCACTATGTAGATTGAACTTGTAGTGATTCTCTTGTTTTCAGCCCCTGGGAGTGGGGCTGGCATGGCACACTGGGGATTGAACCCTGGCTGCTGTGCTTTGTGTAAGCAAGTACTTTAATCCAATGAGCTGTCTGGCTGGCTCTAAAACATTATATTTAGCATTTATATACATACATAAAACATCCACATATTTTATATTCTATTTGCATATTTTTATGTTCCATAGTTTTTTTATATGTTGAAAATTTAGTTTTATACTTCATTATAGTAATACCACATAGAATGATTTTATTAGCAGTTTTAAATTATTACAATAATTTCCTGGGATGTTATTCAGTAGCTAATTCCTTATAACCAATTTAACCAATTATAATCAATTGAGAGCCAGTAGAAATGTCTGAACCTGATAGCTTACATGGAACTCAAAACAGTTTGGTCTTTTTTTTTTTTTTTTTTTTTTTTTTTTTTTTTTTTTTTTTTTTTTTTCTTTCTTTTTGTCTTTTTGAGACAGGGTCTCGCTATGCAGTTGAGGCTGGCCTTGAGCTCACTTTTGTAGCCCAGGCTGGTCTTGAACTTGCACCAATCCTCCTGCCTCAGCCTCCCGAGTGCTGGGATGACAGGCATGTGCCACCACGCCCGGCTAAAGCAGTTGGTCTTAACCAGGATGATAGTTTCTACTTTTATGAAAAATGTATTTACTTAGGATTGTGATCATTTATTCTGAAGAATTTCAGGTTTATATGTATTTTTCTTGGGAGCAATTTATTCTTTAAGAAGAAAATCCACAAATATAACAAACTGTGCTGGATAAAAATTATGCAGTTCTGGCTTTCAAAAGTCACAAATACATTGATAGTGCTGGAGACAAAATACTGTTAAGGCAAAACATAGTTGACTACCATTCCATTTAGTTGACTTATAGGAGATAGAATATTTCAGTATATTTTTCAGGTAACTTCGTGTACAGTTTGTCTTAAGCTATATCTCTTGCTCTGCTTATTTTTATTTTAAATTTTTTTATTAGATACAGTCCATAAATAAAAATATTTATTTTTTATTTTTTGGCCCTGGGGATTGAACTTAGGACCTTGGGCTTGCCATACAACAGTAGCTCTCAAACTGCATCAAAAAAGAGAAGTAATTCTTTAAATAACATATTGTCACAACTGGTGAGATACTGGTGTCTGACAGGGTCCAAGCATTTTAGAATGTGGCCTTCAACAATACAATAAAGAATTTTCTTCCTATGGTAATTATCAGTAGTGTGCTAAAGTTAAGAAACATGGGCACAAAGAAGATCCCACAAAGTTAAGGCTGAGTGGACTTTGTGTCAGAGAGCCTGATGTCATCAGTGGTTAAACTGATTTTACTACCTGGATGACTTGGTCAAGACACTTCTCTGAGCACTTGGTTTCTCATCAATGTTATGTTAATGAGAAATAGAGTTGACTGAAGTACCTATTATTGCATAAATTAGAGATGATTCATAAATGAAAATACATGAAGATTTGTAGATGAAATGCCAGAAAGGGAAGCATAGAGCCATTATTTTCTGAAAAATTTAAATATATCCTATAGGATAGGGAGATAAATGCCTGTTACTTAGCTTCAACATTTATCAGTGTTTTCCCATTCTATAGCAAGAACATAATGTCAAGTCTGTTTGTATCTTGCTGTATGCATGCATTGTTGGAAGTTACTAAACTTAATGCTGTTGGGGCTGGGGAGATAGCTCTGTGGCACAAGTGCCTGGCTGACAAGTGCAAGGTTGTGAGTTCGAACTCTGGTCCTGGAAAGAAAGACAAAAAAAAAAAACAACAAACAAAAACACTTAATCCTCTTTAACTTTTCTCTTCCTATAAAATGTTAAAGAAAAACTACTGGAAGAAAGATACTTGGCATACTGTAAATGACTTTTATAGTGCTACATTCCAAATTATCTTGTGTAATACAAAATGAGAATCTGTGAACCATTTGCCAGATTGGTGGCATGTTGTTTAATATTGTATCATTTTGAGTATCACAAAGATGTTAGAAGCATAGTTAAAACTTGATTAAAACCACATCTTTTTTTTTTTTTTTTTTTTTGTCTTTTTGAGACAGGGTCTCGTTATGCAGTTGAGGCTGGCCTTGAGCTCACTTTGGTAGCCCAGGCTGGTCTCGAACTCGCACCGATCCTCCTGCCTCAGCCTCCCGAGTGCTGGGATTACAGGCGTGCGCCACCACGCCCGGCCTTAAACCCACATCTTTACAGCTAAATACTGTAATAAATGTAGAAGGGACTAAGAAAATTTAGATCTCCTGTCCCTAATGACATTGATGAAATGTCTGCATAGAGTAAAACATGTTCATTTGTAGAATGCAGAGGTTCAGAGTATAGAAAATCATACTGAGAGTACCTTGGGATATCTTAATATTTTTTTAGAAAGAGATTGTTTTAGGATAATGATGAAACATAAGGCTTCAGCTTAAGCTGTTTTTCAGAGTGCTGGCTTTGTTAATTTGGAGTGATTGCGAGTGACTAATATCTTGAGTCATGGGTGGTCATGTACATCTTAGTTGATAAACCTCTTGTTTTTTTTTTTTTTTTTTGTGGGACCAGGGTTCGAACTCACAACCTTGCACTTGCCCAGCGGGCACTTGTGCCTCGGAGCTATCTCCCCAGCCCTGATAAACCTCTTGTGTTGTATTAAAACAACACAAAAAGGGAGCCTAAGGTGAGATGCATTTAAAGACAGCTGTTTCAAAGGTAGTATATGAAGGAAGGTATAGCATTAAGCACATTAAGGTAATTTGCTATAGTAAGGAGTTTGGAGAGCAGTTTGACGGTATTTTGAAAGGATGAATTTGTGCACAAATATGACTTAATTCAGACCTAATTATACATATCCTGAGAAACACTTAAATATTTGTACATGAAAATCAAGGTAAAAGATGTCATTGCAACATGGTTAGTAACTTTAAAACTAAAAACTTAAAAATCTCTTAAAGAAATGGAAACATGATACATCACTAGAATACTAGAACATCATTTAAAGTGAGTAAACTGTGCGTATGCTAAGTGGACAATTCTTGGGAAATAAGTAGTAAAACTGCAAAAGTGTGGACTTCCAAAAAGCAGTCAGTGCTGAAGAGGGAAAAAGGGAAGTGAGACTGAATAGTATATTCATGACATACATAGACAATTTTGATTCTATAACAAGATCTGTGTATGCTAATTGTGTTAAATCTGGGCAATAAAAGTATCTTTATGATATAATTCTCTTGTATGATTGGGAAGTTCTTATTTTTTAAAAATTTGGCACACCAGGAAGCTGTTTATATTAGCGAGGGGCAAGAGTACCACCTACTTGGGAAGCTCAAGTCTGGAAGTTTGTGTGAGCGTGAACAACGGAGCAAGAGTGTATCAAATAAATAGACAAAACAACAATAGAGATGAGAACTGAATATGTTCTAACTCTTCCAAATGCATTTTGTATTTAAGTCACTCTTCTAAAAAAAAAAGTTACAGGGTTTGAGAATGCAGAAAATGCAAGGTCCTAAGATTGATTCCTGGTACCACCCAAAATTTATTTGTTTGTTTGTTTGTTTATTTATTCTTTTGAGTCCTTACGCTAGGGAGACTATGATATTTGCATATGTAGATCTGGTTTATTTTACTTATGCGTATGCATTCAAGATGCCTAAACTAGCAAAGTTTAATGTACTGTGTCTACTGATTTTCAAATTAGAATTCATAAGATGACATTACCTTAATTTTATGTTTTTTTTTTTTTTTTCCTACAGCGTTTTATTCAGTATTTGGCTTCAAGAAACACATTGTTTAACTTAAGCAATTTTTTGGATAAAAGTGGATTACAAGGTAAGGACAGTTTACTTTATAGAAAAATCAAAGAGTAATTCCATTTTATTACTAGAGAATTCTCTTTTAAACGTCATGTTTTAGTGACGGTTGTAGGGTGGGACATCTTTTAATTTGAAGATTAAGATTGATTTAATTGCCTCAAAACTTTAATAAACAGTACAAACTAGTTTTTTTTTCTTTATTTTTTTTGACAGCATGGATTTTTGAGCTGGACTGCCTGGATTTGTTTCTTTTTTATTATTTTATTTATTTATTTATTTATTTTTTTCTGGGTTTGTTTCTATGCTGTACCAGCTATGTGAACTTGAACAAGTTACTTACTTTTTTATTATTTTATTTATTTATTTATTTTTTTTTTTCTGGGTTTGTTTCTATGCTGTACCAGCTATGTGAACTTGAACAAGTTACTTACCTCTCCACATTTGTAAAATCAGGAAAAACGACAGTTTCTACCCATTATGGTTGTCTTGTGGCTTAATGTAGTTGGTGACTAATGTAGAATACTTAGAGCACTGCCTAACATACCAAAAATACTTTGTAAATACCTACTTTTATTGTTACCACTTATTATGTATGCTAAATTCATGCATGTTTTATTAGCTAACTTGAGTATTTTATTATCTTATTGGTTACTGATTTCCCATTTTGTTAAGATGGAAATTAAGCAGTTTTAATGGTAAGCTTTTAAGAATTTTACTCACTTTGCATGATTTTTAGAGCCCCCCCCCTTTAAAGAAAATACATTGTTGAAGGTCTTTGAACCCATTTCAATGAGATTTATGGAAGCATTCTTATCTATATAGTGTTTCTTCAACAGAACATTCCAAACGATCAGAGAGAGGTATACACTTAATTTTTTTTAACTTACTGTAATGGAGCATGTCAAGTCCTCTTTCTCAAGGCCTACTCATTTCATCCAATTAATATATCATTACTGTCTGCCCTCATATATTCTAAGTTGGTAGAGTGGATTGAGAAGTAGTTCACAAAAAGCTATTCCAACATCAATTCTGTGGGACGTATTTGTTTTATTTGGAGAATAGTTTTAGATGTAATTAAGTGGAGGAACTTATTTGAGAAACAGTCTTTTATTATTTTAGTAAGTCCTTCATTCAGTGGTATGTATCCTTGTTAAGAGACACACGGGGGATATCATCCATACAAGAAAGTGTTCTGAGTGAAGACTGTAGATGAGGCTAAACAGCATTTAAAAGTATGTGATTTAGTGGTGGTTTGGATAAGTAGTTTCAATTGCTGCTGTATTTTATGGGTGGGATAAAGCATGTTAAATATATGTTAGATATGCAGAATATGAATAAACTTCAACTAACAGCTACTAGTTACACTTGAGATGAGAGTTATACGGGAACATAAAGTATTAAGGGAATGTAAGACTAGGTGGCATAGACTAGAGGGACCGGTGGGAGCCAGAGAGCTGGGAGATGTGCGTGTGTAATGCTGTATGCAGTGTGCCTAGTAGATAGGACACTGGGTGAGAATCATGCCCCAGTCCTCTGGCTCCAAGGCAGAGTGGCATGGCAGGAGGCCACTGGAGGAAAAATAGTTCATGGTGGCAGAATGCAGCAAAAGCAATAATGGCAAAAAGGCCTGACTTTTTAGTAAGCAGGCATTCAATGAATATTTGCTGAATAAATCAGTTGTCAGTGATGCTAAATCTACTCATCTTGCATGTTTTGGTTGATTTGGTACTATTATTTAAAAGTAACAGTTATGATCAGTTAAGGTTAAATTTGTCAGCTGAAAATGATTTAATAAAATGAGCCAAAATTTATATATCGCTTGAGCTAGATAATAACTGAAATACAGTTTTTGATTTTTTTTTTTGTCTTTTTGAGACAGGGTCTCACTATGCAGTTGAGGCTGGCCTTGAGCTCACTTTTGTAGCCCAGGCTGGTCTTGAACTCACACTGATCCTCCTGCCTCAGCCTCCAAAGTGCTGGGGTTACAGGTGTGAGCCATCACGCCCGGCTCAGTTTTTGATATTTTTAAAAATAATGTTGATGAGCTTTTGTATTGCTGAAGCCTTCATATTCTTTGAGTGTGGTGAAGGAAACTGTTGTTGTGATTTATGTAATCATTTAGAGGTTTTTTTTTAAGCAGTAAGATTGTCTTACATTCTTGTATATTGTCATTTCATTTTACTGGGTAATAGTTTTTATAAGGTGGGTGTATATTAGCATAATTTTAAATGATATTCAACGAGTTTATAATTCCTTAGGATATTAAAGTGGGATTTTGAAGTCACTAACTTGTGTAAGAGAATAGCTCTACTTCTTGATGAATAGGAACATGGATTAGAAATAAAACTGATTTCTTGCTTTAGTGAAATTCTAAAGGAAGAGGTTCTTAAAAAGCTGCATGTGATATACTTGACCTTAAAAATGTGAACTTTTAGAGAATTTGGTCAATATTATTCACTTATTTCACGAAGTTGAGTTGTTATCAAGATAATATACAAATTAAAGAACAGGTTTTTGTGGATAAATGGAGAGTTCCTTCCTTCATTCATTGGTACTGGGAATCAAACAAATGACCTTGTACTTACCAGGCAGGCATGGTGCTGCTGAGCTAAATCCCAAGTGAGTTTGATGATTATAAAAACTTCTCACATTTCTTTTCTTACAGGATATGATATGTCTACATTTATTAGGCGGTATAGTAGATATTTAAATGAAAAAGCAGTTTCATACAGACAAGTTGCCTTTGATTTCACAAAAGTGAAGAGAGGGTGAGTTATAACTTTTTTTGACATCCGGTATATATCAAATATCTTTGTAGTAGTTTTTAAAAAATCGTATTTTTCTAGAAGTTATGTTTAGATAATAGCTCACAAAGTATACAATTCACCTGCTCAAAGTCTTTTTTCCTATTATCTTTGAAATTGTATAGCATCATTACTACTATATAATGGCTGACAATTTCACTCCCTCAAAGCTGATAGTCATTTTCCACCCCCACTACCCCCTCCTGGCAACCATTAATCTCCTTTTTGCCTCTGTTCCTTTTGTCTGTTATGGGCAGTTCATGTAAATGGAACTATACAGTTAAAACTGTGTCTGAACTAATTTATTTTGCATAAATGTATTTAAGCTGTATTACATAGAATTTGCCACAGAATGTATACACACTTCAGGCAAAGAAAGATGTATAAATATTTTAGTGCTAGCTCTATTGATACAAGAGATTGATATATGTTACCTTAGGTTTCCATATTTATAAGAGGTGCTCAGAGTGGTGGCCATTAGCTTTCAGATATGCGTTAGTGTGGCAAACTGCTACTTAGATAGCCTTGGTCTGTTGAGTTTATTGCTCATTCATTTTAATTTCATCTGTAAGGGTGGCACTGTAGCACACTTTCTGTGCTATATGACATCCTCAAGGGTCTCCATATAAGGGCAACACCATCGGTTGAAAAAAGTATACTTTTCCTTTCCTGAAGTGTATATAAACTGTTGTGGTGAAGTCTGGTTTCGTTGTGGCATAACGGACTTCATTTGTTTTGGATGTTTCCACTGTTTGGCTATTAGGAATAAAGTTTCTATAAATATTGGTGTACAAAATTTGATGTAGATTATCTTGTTCATATTTTAAGTTGCTTTTTTTTTTTTTTTTTTTTTTTTTTTTTTTTTTTTTTTTTTTTTTTTTTTTTTTTTTTTTTTTTTTTTTTTTTTTTTTTTTTTTTTTTTTTTTTTTTTTTTTTTTTTTTTTTTTTTTTTTTTGTCTTTTTGAGACAGGGTCTTGCTATGCAGTTTGAGGCTGACCTTGAGCTCACTTTTGTAGCCCAGGCTGGTCTTGAACTCGCACCAATCCTCCTGCCTCAGCCTCCCAAGTGCTGGGATTACAGGCGTGAGCCACCACGC